>VDFB02264795.1:0-48830 GCA_007258455.2 Sequoia sempervirens | reverse complement strand
TTAGCTCCAAAATCATCACCAAACATGACTAAACCACCATCATACTTTTCAAGTTTAGTGAACTTACTTTTATCTCCAGTCATGTGATTAGAACATCCACTATCAATTACCCAATAGTCTTCATCCTGTCTTGCATGAAAGGCGGTGACCAAAGTACCTTCCATCTTATTCCTTGTGTTCTTCAGAGCATTCTTGCTTACACATTTTTTAGGGCTATTAGATATAGATTTGTTTTCCGAAGGTAAAAATAAGCATTCACTACCATCAACCTCATTTTTAGATTCATCATCAGAGATTTTGGCTTCTTCTTTAACATAATACAACTTCTTGTATTTCTTATCTTTTCTATCCTTATCTTTATGATCCTTTTTCTTCTTGTGTATATCTATATTCAGACATATTGAAGCATAATGACCAATATTACCACAACTAAAACATTTACAGGGAAACATACCTTTATACTTCTGAGTACCTTTCTTCAACTTCCTGGTGAAGTTCACTTCCAACTCATCAGAACCATCTCTTTGGATCATCTTCAATCTTCATTGCCTTAAATATTGTCTTTCTCTTTTCTTCTTTCCTAAACTTTCTCATCTCAAATGCTTGCAAGGTGCCAAGTAACTGTTCTTTAGTATACTTTGTTGGATCATACATCTCTTCAATAACTGAGATCTTATCACTATAGCAGTTTGGCAGGTTGATTAGGATCTTCTCAATAATATCTTCATTGGTCAACTTTCCCCATTGATTCTTAACTTCATTTGATGTCATCTCAACCCTCTAGAAATAGCTTGTAAATTCTTCACCTTCGTCCATTTTTAAATTCTCAAATCGACACTTTGCCACCAACTTCTTTGTCAACTTTACTCTTTCATTTCCTTCATACAGTTCTTCCAGCTTCTTCCTGACATCATAAGTAGTATCCATAGAAATAACCTTAGTTCACTTAGTTTTAGATAAAGCACTATAAATAACATACCTCACTTTCTCATCTCCTCATAAGCAGAAACCTCATCTGCAGTAGTAGGACCATTCGTTGGAGTAGTATACTTCATCTCAATAACCTTCCAAGTCTTGTAACCAAGAGAAACAATATATCCTATCATCTACACTTTCCAATAACTATAATCAGATTCATCAAACATACAGATTGCCAACTTATGTACCATTAGAACTTCCTTAAGCAATGAAGCTCTACACTAAGGAACCAAAGCTCTGATACCAATTTTTAAAAGGCGCAGAACAACTAAGAGAGGGGATGAATCAATTGTCACAAAATTCAAACTTAAAACTTAAATACTTATCAATTCCACAACCACATTGTTCTATTACTAAGTATGAGCATGAAACACAAATAACAGAAAGTAAATCAACATAATGAACACCAAATTTTTACATGGAAAACTCAATGAGGGAAAAAATGAGGATTAACTCACAATATAAAGATATTATAAAACTGAATATAGAGGCTCACTACCAAGGGCTCATTGTCCACATACAAAGGCTCACTGCCTATAGAAATGACTCATTTTCCAACAGGAAGGCTCACTGCCTATTAATACAAAAAAGAACAAAAGATCCACCACAACAATTAACACACATCTGTAACCTTGGTTAGAAGATTTCAGAAACTTTCAGCTCACTGCCTTTAGGAATCTAACACAATGAAGAATGACTACCTCAACTCACTTTCACACACTTCTACTCTTTTGATTCGTGGCTTACTTCATCACTTTGCATCACACACACAATTCTTCACAATTCAACTTGCATTTATACCATCTTCAATCTTAGAAACTTTCTCCAAGGTTGGCCACATAAACTTCATTTAATAAATTCAAATTAGGTTGGAAACTCAATATTCCTATGGTGGAAAAGAATGAGAGTGGACCAAAAATATTTATCCAAGACCAAAAATAATGTCTCAGATCAACCACACGCTTCTTTCATAAAATTTTAACTCTTCAAATGAAGTGTAAACATCAAGTCGGCCAAACCTAATGAAAACACAAATGAGCATTGATGTACATGCTTCCCAACAAGAATATGACATGCGGATGAAAAAAAATGCTTCATTGTGCATGATAACACATCTTAGATTCCTTTAGATACATCCACAACAAGTGCAACAATCTTTGAACACTGAACTTCTTCCATCAGTCCATCTAGACTGAGTAAACACATACAACTCAAAAACATGACTTACAAATCAGCAAACCACATGCATCTTTTCCAGAACCAAGTGAACACCACTATAAGACATATGCTATATCCATAAGATCTAAAATAGAACAGTGGAGGACTGCAGAGCAGAAACATTTCTCCCAGTCCACAAAATACCAACTCTGCCAGAACAGTTCATACACTGGTGAACATAACTTTCATATACCATCACACCAGAAGCATCAACTCAGGAGATATCACCACTAGATCACCATTAGAAAACCTCCAAATCTTCACAAGCATAGGATCAACACATGAGAAACACAAAGCACATATTGGAGCACACTCCGAACACATTCATAACTCTGACTTCTCTTCTTTATTAATTTTCTCAAAAGCACTTGGAAACTCATCATTTCCGTACATCTGCAATGTCATGAAGATAGCTCCATGTACTCACAACATCTCAACATCATCTCAACTATACATGTACAATCTACAACACATTGAACTGTGTTTACATCAATCACAACATTAATTACAACACCACCAAACTTTCTCATACTTGTAACAATGGGACCAATAAAAATTATCCCATTTCACCATGTATCATCCACATATTATATTTTTTCTCAACTAAAATCTATGACTACAAATAGTAAATTATCCATAAAAAATATTATCAATATAATGTACATGAAATTGAGACTCAAATCAAGTAGATATGAAAGCCTAGTTCCTCTAAAATTGAAAGCAATAAGACTCTAGAAACAAACACCCAAATAAAAATGACATATGGAAAACTTACACCCACCAATAGTAGAACACTAAAACATTAATCCAAAAATAATTCTACTTGACAACATTACACAATTATATTTAACAATACAATTTAGGTTTATTATAGAAAGAAAGATTAGAAAGAAGAAACTATAACTAGATGAAAGATAACTATAAAATTTTGATACCTAAAATATTTTTCATATATTAATATATAGGTCATGGAAAAGTAAAAGATGACTTCAAACATTTAGGGTCTAGAAATATCCTTGTAAAAAGGCCCTTTGGTTTCATGAGGAACAAAAGGAAACATTTTGATCAAGTTTTAATCAAAAGAGCCCCTTAAAATATAACACAAAAATATTCAAGGTTCCACCTCATGTGGGCCTAACTAATCATGAAATGATGTCTCCAAATATAAAAATACCACTGAAGTTCAATGAAAAAGAAGATTTAATTACATAAAGAAATAAAATTGGAATGTGACATGTACACAAAAGACAAAAAGACTTAGTTAATAATTGTGTAGGTCCTCGGGATATTGAGAATGCTACCATATAATTGAAGATAAGAAGCTTCATTTAAGCATAATATATAAGATTCAACAAAAGGTGTTGGTGCAAATACATATAGATAAGATTCTAAGAATCTTAATGGTGCTCATTAAAATTATTTTCTTGGATTAGTTATCACTATGGGGTAAGTTAGAGGAATAGAAGCAAACAAGAGGTTGTGAAAGTTGTAATTTAGTTCATCATTAAACACCAATAAATGAAACATTGAATACCTTCCGTCTACCTGGAGGCATAAAAATACCATTAAAATGAGGTGGTGGATAATTTAATGAATAAATTCCAAGTTAATTATTTCAATAAAGGAATTTACTATGGGGAATTTGGTATGAATCCAAATCAGATAATAAATGAAAACTATATGATTGTACCTAATCATATCTAGAAGTGAATAAAACAATTTTTGCATTTTGGTGGTGGCAGATCATCAGTGAAAAACAGCCCTGCTATAAAAATGAAAATTTGTTAAACCTGATGCAGAAATTTGAATACACGGCATTTATATCAAAAATATGTAAGAATAGAATTTGTAGGAAAATTTAATGTAGTTTCTAAACTACTAGGTTTGTTTTAAAAATATATATATTTCAGAAAATTTGAAATCAGGAAAATAAGAAGTAGGTGTCCATTCCAACCACAATAAAATAATAATATTTTTTATAGTATTTTAGATATAAGTAGAGGACTCATGTACCGATGTGATGCATATTTTTTTGTAATTTTTTTCCTAGTAAATAATTAATTATGATTCTTTTATTACAACTTTAAAAAAATATAAAAAACTCATGTCTAGCCACCTTAACTTGGTCAAAACTTCATGAAATTCATTACTTTTCTTTTAATCCTATCGTATGGAATCATAGAATTTGATGCATGTTTTGGATTCAAAAAGTGTGATACCGTTTGAAAGCTATAGATGTTTTTCAATCAATCTATCAATCAAGACTTTAGTCGTAATTTGAATAGAAATTGAATAATAATTACTTATTAAATTCAAAGTAAAGCATAATTTATATTGGTGGAAAGTTGAGAATCTCCTTTAAAAACCCTTTTCATTTCATCAATTTTGGGTAAAAAAAAATCATTAGCCACATACCCATCATATTGCCACTTTTTGGCGCATCATGATCCTACACATACCCTTATGTTTAGAGATAACATGTTGCTACTATCCAAAAGTACCATGAAACATGTTGCATTCAAATGCTAATTATTATTGACTAGGTGACTAATGCACAACTTTCAATAAGGACAACTTTTGTCATACCAGACCAAATATTATTGTGTGCTCCTAAGAGTCATGTATGGTGATCTCAAGGGTTTTTCTTTGGTAGAATTACATAGGAATAAGTTATTTCAAGTGATGTTACTATAAGAGGGAAATATGGATCAACATTATATCAATGAATTCAACCAAAATGAAATTAAAACAAGGATTACGACCCACCTACTCATGAAATGTAATTGCAATACCTATGAATTCAAACAAACAAAGTTAGCATAGTCAAATTAAAACACAAATAAATTCAAAATACACAATCTTACCATACCATGGTGGAGTGTATTTGTGTTGATGATGATATGTTGGATTTCCTTTCAACACAAAGCCTCCATGATTGTAAAAGAATGATAATGACCCAAAATGTAATGGCGAATGCTCAATTTCCTCAAGACTCATTTATATGTGATCTCTTCACTAGTTCTATAGATGAATTATGAGAGGGGTGAGGGTTATTTTATAAATTTGATGAAAATAGATCAATGGATGAGATTGAGTTAGAAACCCAACAAAGAAGGGTTGAGATTGATCAAAAACACTCACAAAGGAGAGTGAATCAAGGGAGGATGGATGGGGGATATTAGTTAGAACTCAAGATAGCTCCACCATTTCAGGAAAATGGTTGAGTTATTTAAGATCAATGGTTGAGGATTGATTTCAAGATAAAGGGTGATAAATGGTTGAGACAAGTTAGTTGATATATTTTGAAATGGAATATTCCAAAGGAATGTGCTTTGTGGAGGGAAAATAGGATAATTAAATAATTATGAATTATTTAATTCACATGACAAGAAGATTAAAGGATAGGATAATTAAATAATCATAATTATTTAATCATGATGGGATTAGAAGAATATAGATGCTACTAATTAAATAATTAGGATTATTCAATTAGGGTGATAAAGGGGAATATTAGTGACGAAAGGATAAATTAATTAAATAATTCAAGATCATTTAATCAAAAGAGAGAAATAAGGTTAATTGGTAAAATGATTTTAAAAGAGGATTAATGATGTAGATGAAGTGAAATACAAGGATGAGGATGAGAATGATGTCGATGATAGAAAAATGTGATTCAAGATGTGTGATATGTGTTAAGGATTTTTGACATGTCTACATTTTTCCCCTCTTTGACACAATACACTTGTTGCATTATTTCAAAGAATTGAAGATCAGATCAAGATTAAAAAATATTATGATGCCCCATTATACCCAAATGATTGGTGGAAGGATGATAAGGTGTTGGGCTAACCCCTTGAGAGGTTGTCAAGAAAAATGACTTTTTCAAGTCAGGCTCATGAAAAGGTTCAAGAGTACTTTAGATGCATAGAGGACAAAAAATTAAGACCTAAAACTCATGTATAAGGTTCACCAAGATCCAACCTAGGAGTGTTTCCAAGGGTAAATATTAGGGTTTGGGGGGTTAAATAGTGAATTAGGGTAGATTTATCCCTTATTTGCAATTTTAGCCTTAAAAAATTTCAGAGCTCTAGTGATCTTTTGTCGCAATTGTTAATTTGTGATGGAATGAGTTGTAAGTGCACCACACCAAGCAGACGTAGTTCATCAGTACTAGTGACTAGCTGGTGTGCAAATTGTAGTATGTACGCTTTCCATTCTTTATTTTATATTTTTATTTTTTCGCATTTAATGTTTAAACATCAACTAGGATTATAGCTTTAATTTCTTAAGAAGGTCGATATTAACATGATGCAGTTGTTATCATAGCATGTAGGATAACCACTTTCATTAAAACTCATCACTAATGTAAAATCAAATCGCTAATATAGTAAAGACAAGTCGGTAGTATTTGACCGCTATCATAAAAAACAACTGCGTAGTTGAAAACTTAGGAAGTATGCCACTATCGCAAAACTCAACTACTATTATGGTAAAATAGGCTCGCTATTGTGATATAGAGCTGCTATTATAGTAAAACAAGGCAGCTATTGTAAAATAAGGCTACAATCATCCTATAAATTTTTTTCTATTATTAAAAATGATTGTTTAAGCTAGTTTTTTTACAAATTTAAGTTTTGGATTTAATTTCCCAGCAAAATTTTGACATTGTTGGTTGAATTTTTGTAGGAAGTTCTTAAACCATTATACTCCAAAGAGCGACAACCTTGATACTTGTAGGATGGCATTGCTAGACTCTAGGAGCTTGAGAGAGAATTTCTATATGGGTATGTGCAGGATCATGATGGGCCAAAAAGTGGCGATATGTAAGTGATATGATGGCCCATGTGGCTGATGACTTTTTTTTTACCCAAAATTGATGAAATGAAAATGGTTTTTAAAGGAGATTCGGCTTTCCACTAATATAAATTATGCTTTACTTTCAATTTAATAAATAATTATTATTCATTTTCTATTTGAATTACGACTAAAGTCCTTATTGATAGGTTGATTGAAAAACATTTATAGCTTTCAAATGGTATCACATTTTTGAATCCAAAACATGTGTCACATTCTATACTTCACATAATGATAGGATTAAAAAAAAATGAATTTCATAAAGTTTTGACCAAGTTAGTGGTCAAACATACGAGTTTTTATATTCTTTAAAAGTTGTAATAAAAAATTCATAATTAATTATTTACTTGGAAAAAAATTACAAACAAATATGCATCACATCAGTACATGTGTCAAGTCTACTTATATCTAAAATATTATAAAAAAGTATTATTTATTGTGGTTAGGGTGGTCAGATAGACACCTACTTATTTTTTCCCTAAAATTTAAGTACTAGTACATTGAAATTTCAAATTTTCACCAAATAGATTTTCTTTTCTTTTTTAAATAAACTTATTAGTTTAGAAACTACATTCAATTTGCTATAGATTCTATTCTTACATATTTTTGAAATAATATAGATAACTTATTTAAATTTTTATGTCAAGTTTCCTAACTCTGATTTTTCTAAATTTTTTGCCACTTAAGGGCCTATTTTTTCATGATGATCCTGCACATACCCATATACAGTTGGAGTATGACATATATCACTTACATGCTCGAGATCAGAGTGCACAAGGTTATGATGACATCATTGGTTGAGATATGGAGGTCAAAGACTGCTTCTTTTCCTCTACCTATAAGAGAGTGCATGATCACTCTTGATGATGTATGGAGGATCTTGAGCATCCCAATTCATAAGGAGATCATCACATATGATGTTAGGATGGGTACCCTTACCATCCAGTGATTACTCAAGATACAAAAACTACATGTGATTGATTCAGAGATTGATCTGATTCCATTCGTTGATGATGTAGACTCTAAGGTATTTGTAGGAGTGATTATCGAGCCACTAATTCCTAATAGGAGATCATGAGGATTCCAAGCTATCTAGGGGATTCGTATCGAGTAGATGATGGAACATGTTGTATATTCCTTGTGTGCTCACTCATTTATATAGAGATATGCATGAGGTTGTCTATCGTGGTGGCAACAGTATTTAAATAGGCATGACTCTCCTCCACATGTGGTTGTGGGAGAGAATTGGAGTGACTCGAATAGATTGTATTGATAGATGAGATCTTGATGATCCCTATGCTTATAGATATTCTGATTACTTACATTATACATAGCCAGATAGGATATCATACTAGACACCCATTTTTTATGGAATGGCTAATTTTATCTAGAGACCCTATGTAGCATGCGAGGCATTGGTTGATGACCATTATCACTTGACCTATTGTAGATAGATCCATTGGCTAATAGGAAAAGTTGATATTATACTTGAGATATATCATTTGGAGATAGTTTTACATTAGTAGAAAGAGAGGTATACTTAGCTAGAAGATGATTACCAGCAGATAGGCTATCTTACTGGACACCCATTTTATGACATGATTGATTTTATCTAGAGACCCTATGTAGCATGTGAGGCATGGGATGATGACCATTATCACTTGACCTATTGTAGATAGATCCACTGGTTAATAGGTAGGGTTGATATTATACTTGAGAGATATCATTTCGAGATAGTTTTGTGTTAGCTTAGAGAGAGGTATACTTATCCAGTAAATGATTACCATGCCCACTTTGGACGCATGACCTGAGAGGCATAGGGGCCAAGGGTATATTAGGGTAGAGAAGTGATGAAGTTTAGATCACTAGCACCTATTGGTTGGGGTTGGGTAGTTGGTCCTCCAAATCTAGGGACTACAAGGTATTATTCTCAATGGTAGGCCTGTAGATGGCCATTATGGTTTATAGTTCTTCATGGTGCCTAGCTAGTTATTAAGTTGGTTCAGAGGATGGTTGGTCTTGGTGGATGTAGGGGAGATAGACAAAGGTTGTGTATTGCCCATGAGTAGATTTAGAGGGCTCAAAATATGAAGGATGGGGATTAGTAGCAGGATGATCAAGTACAACATGATAGGGTACCCCAAAATGATGGGCAGTAACAACAATAGTAGCAAGCTCAATAGGCTCCTCCATAGGGGGATATGGCTACATGGATTGCTCAACTTACGACTAACAAAGATGCTCAAGCCACTAAGAGGGATGTTGATATTTCTCAATGACAAGCTATGGATGCACAAGTTGTTATAGTCACTATTAAGAGAGATTCTCTCTAATAGGAGAGGGATTCATTGAAACAAGAGCTAGCTATTGACAAGAAACAATGTATTGTAGTAGATATTGAATTGGATTGCTTGATTTTGTAGGCATGATATCAGGTTGAGAGGGATTATTTTATTGCAAATACCATCTATTACAATGTTTTTTACCATTCATAGGTTCCTATAGGTCATAAACATCCTTGCTTTAGGGTTTTGAGCTCAAGTACATGTGTAGAGTTTTCAAGTTGACAATTAGGCAATAGAGCTTTGGTACAACCTTCCCATTTGATCTTGTAGCCTCATCAGTCTCCCACACACATCCATAGAGATCACCATGATGAGGAGTAACCACCTCTTAGGCATGATTAGCCGAGATCTCCTCCTCTAGATAGACAACAAGGATGATTATTTGATATGATATGATATTTATGTTAACTGATGTAGACATGCATTTTTTTGTATATACATTCATCGGCCCATCTGAGGCCTTGTTCATAATTTTTATATGATTTATCTCACATGATATTGATGACTCTTGATGTATATGAAATTTCCATTTTTGATGATATACAAGATACCATTTTTTTTTCATGGAATACACATGTTATGAGATGCTTATGACATGTTGATGGATGATTATATGCTCATTTTTTTGTACTTTCATGATGCTTTTATATGATATGTGTGATGTTATGTATGATATCATGGATATGATATGCTAATGAGTTTTTGGATGCAAAATGCATGCAGTACTAATTACCTTGTGATGCAGGATCAAGATGTTAGCCAAAAGACATGTTAGAAGGATTAGATGATAAAGGAAAATAGATGATTTGATCCATTTTCTAAAAAATCTATGGATTATGATTGATGGATTATATTCACTGATGAATGATTTATGATGTGTGATAATGAAACATGATGAGTTGGCTTTTACTTTCACAAAGAACTAAGTAGTGTTTTAGCAATCTTGATTAATGTAGTAAATAGACATGATGCACCAGGGTATTAATGACCAAGGTCACTTTGTATCCATTGGATGGACTTGGACTCCACAAACAAGGATTATTCTTGCTCCTACTAGAAATATGAAAAACCTATTAGAATGTATGGGTGAGAAGTTTCAAAATACTTTAGACTAGTTGCATGAGAGGTATGAAGAACCTAACATGCCACCACTATACAAAAATATCCCAAAAATGACTTCCACATAAAAAACAAAGCAAGTATTGACCATGGTAATATTCCAAAAACATCCAACAAATAGAGAAAACAAAATCAACTAGATCAATGCCCCCATTCCTTCCTCTCTAAATCCTTATGGCCATCCTTGAGAGATCCTAGGAATCTGACAATAAGATAAATCAAAAGATAAGATCACAAAAGATAAAAACAATGTTGTTGTATCACTTGCCATAGATGTTTGATGTTTCAGAATGTTATCCATTGATGATGTCTATTGTAGGAACAATTTATCTAATAAGACATATGTCAAGATGTTGATGATGATTTGAATAGGTAGGTAGCTTAACAGTTTGGCATTTTTTTCTATCTGATAATGATCTAGTCTTCATGAATTTTTCTTCAAGGTTTCTGGATTTTGATGTTTTCTTTGCTTGTCAATTGCTTCATAAAAGGGTGAGGATGATGAATTATTGATTATGGATGGAGATTTTATTGTGGATAGGAAACAACAGAGATAGGATTTTTGAGGTTTTTTTAATGTTTTTGTGCTTTTGAGGTTATTTGATGTTGTTTTTGGTGTTTTTTAGGATATTCGAGTTTTTCTGGTGTTTTTAGGATATTCGAGTGTTTTTGGTGTTTATTGAAAAAATTCAGAGACCAAGAGGGGAACCTAAGGTGACTGACCTAATGCCTTAGGGGATCATTAATTAATGGAATTTCCTATGTTCAAGCTCAGGGACAACATAGTCTAACTAACCATGACTGACTCTATTTTCTATTTTTTTATTATATTAATGTTTTTGAGTTTTCAATAATCTTTTAGTGTTTTTGAATTTTCAGATTGATAATGAGACTTCAAGGGATTGACCTAATGTCTTAAGGACTCATTAGTTGATGGCCTTTCCAATGTTCAACCTCAGAGACAACGTAGTTTGACTATTTGACTCAACACTTACATTATTTTTGGGATTTTGATTCTTTTGAAACTTTTTTTAATTTTGATAGTTTTTTAAATGTTTTTGAATTTTGATAAGTTTTATGAGTGTTTTGGGATTTTCACACGATGTTGATGAGTGTATATGGATATGTAACAATATCAGTCATCTATTTGGGATTTTTTTGAAAATAAAGCTAGGATTGATTGATCTGATTGATAGATTTTTTATAGTGATAACATTGTTGAAGATACACATAAATGCAAGGATAGCGTTGAACAACACAAGGATTGGGGAAGGATACATTCTAAGATAATTGTGGATTAACTAGATAAGATAGATCAAGATTTTGAAGCTAGGTTTGGAACAAAATTTGTTGGAATGATTTGATGTGACATTGAAGTGTAAGTTAGAAGCAACTATACATATGGTTTAGATTGATGTTTGACAAAAGATAAGTCTTGATAAGGAACATCTTATTCATCAAAATGTGCCATTGGCTAGTGATTTTGGATATTTCCTTCCGAATTTTTTTGACCAATTTGATTTTGCATTTTTAGACCACCATGAGTTAGGGGATATAGATTAAGATTTATTCCCAAGGTAGGATGCAAGTATTTACCTCTAGTGTTTGGAAATGTATGGAATGCAATGGGTGGATGCATGAATAAAAGAATTGATGGATGGATACATAAAGGATGACAAGGATCATTTTGTGATAGGATAACATGTTTGGATAGAGTATGCCCCTTTGGACAATGCCTCATAACATAGATTATAATGATGGGTAATATACGATCAATGATAGTGACCCATGTCAAGATGTTTACCATAAACAAGTGTGAAGTTTACACTGAACCTTTTTCAAGATCAAGATAAGTTGGATTTGGATCAAATGGGTTGGATGAATGGTTCATGGATTTATTATGGATAAGATGGATGGATAGTGGATGGAATGTTGGATTTATTATGGATAGGATAAGATGGATCCACCTAAAATGATGCACGTAGATACTCAATTCTACTCATGATGTTTGTTTGCAAGGTTTTCATCATGGTACTTGTCCAAAGTGCCATTGTAGTGGTTTTATCTAGAGGATGATTTTTATCTTTACTCTTTTCTTGATTTTTTTGGTTTAATTCATTTTTTTAAAGATTTACGCTCATGTTGAACCATTTGGTGGTGCCAATGTAGACATTTCTAGTGTTTATATAGATGTTGTTCATGTTATGATGTGACAATGATATCTTGCTTGGAGTTGTTTAAATGCAAAGATATAGACACTTGATTGTAACCCCTAATAATTCATATCTACTTTTTCAAGACAAAAGTTAACTTTTCCTAGATGCTCACATCATAATAGGGTGCCTCTAGAGTCATTATGATAAAGAGTTGCTTCCAAGGCATGATCAATGCCATATTTGGATATAATAGATGTCGAAGTGGATGATATAAGGTGATGAGGGATATGACATATGTATGGATTGGTTGATAGTTTGGAATCTTTGACTCTCTAAACTTGGGATGATGAGAAATTATGGGAAGATACAGAGATTCGATTAGGACCAACTTCTTCATATACTTTGTAATTTTCTCTTGAAGCTTTCTTTTGTATTGATAGAAATTTTTGATGGATGAACTTTCCTTTTTGATTTTTTCCCATAGTTTCTTTGACTAATAGAGTTTGATAGGAATTATTTTCTTTCTTTTAATTTGGAATCCATTTAAATTTGATTAAATTTCTAGTTTTCTTCACTGATTCTTTTGCTTCATTGACTTTATCTTTTCTTTGATATAGAACTTTCTTTTGTGGTTAATCCCAATTAGAAGGTGGAAAGATTTGTGGATGAAAATTCATGATATGAATGGTTGTAGCATTTGTAGCGGTTTCATCATAATGACTCTTCATGCTCCCCATGTTGGTGCTTGCACTAGACAAACTTCCCCGTAGTATTATAGAGGTATTATTGGCAATCTTATATTCCTTGACTATTGTATAACCAATGCTTTGATTCTTGAGATTGCTAGTTACCTTTGTCGATTCCAAGATATTATGTTCTTGTAACATTACCTTTTTCTTTCATAATGTTGGATACCCTCATACTCAATGTCTTTGATCTGAATTTGAGATATGTCTAATTTTGGTTGTTCCTCAAGAGATGTTGATGACTCATAGTTCATGTAGGATGCTTCTTCGTGATCAATTTCTGATATGTCTATGGATTTGGCTATGCCTTGATCATGAGTAAATATGTTATGAGAAGGAGACTCTTGTTCCTTGGTAATGATATCAAGAGTATTAGACTCATATTTTGGATGATGATCATCCACATGTCTATTAGTAATAATCATCTCAAGGGTAGATTTTTGTGTGTTTGGTATATGGATATGATAATTATTTGTGAAATCTTGCATAGATTGGAAGATACCCATTAAACCATTGTAGTATCTTGGAGATGTGGATTCTTGATCTTGACTAATTTTGAAATTGTTTTTGATATCTTTGGATCAAGTTTTTGACATGGGTAAATTCCAAAGGATGGATTACTTGCAAAGGATTCTTGAATGTCCTCCTTAAGTATAGGTATTGGTTTATGATTCTCTTGATCTTCAAATGACTTTTGATCGAGTGTTGGATTAAGGATTTCCTCAATATCAGCAACCATGAGGTCAAATGATGTCAATATGTCTTGGAAAGGACCATTTATAGACTTAGGTGAAGGATTTTGATCATGCTTAGGGATAAATTCTTGAGATATGTCATCTTACTCATTAGATGATGTAGAGACATTGTCAATGTGATAATTGGTAGATGGATCTTGGGTGTTGTCCTCAACAATTGAGGTAGAGATCTTGTCAATGTTTTCAACCATGAGATCAAATGATGTTTGTGTGTGAAAATTAAGTGCATAAACGAATTAGAACCAGTTCAAACACACCAATAGAACATTATAACAAAAATAGAAATATAAAAGGAATAGAGAAGTGCAAACTCAGTATCTTGTTTCCGTTGTCGTCCTATCGTCCTCTATCTTTAGTGTTTTTGTAGATTCCAGCCTTGTGTTCTCAGATTAGTGGCTAGGCTCAACAAACTGTCTTCCTAAAGAACGAGATTTTGCTATGATATGAATGCATGATTAAGCTATGATAATGATTTTAGCTAAGAAACTTGAAATAAACATGATGCTATGATAAATGAATACTAAATGAATTAAATGCATAAACTCTACTTAATTGCCTATTACCAATGTTTGGATTCACACAGGTATTTATAGGACTTTCTGAATGATTTTGATTGGCTGTCTCGATTGATGGTTGTGATAATTCCTGGCAGATCAAACGGCTGAAGATAGATGAAATTGAAGGAGAAGATAGAAGAACCCTAGAAACAGATTTTTCTATTTTATTATGAAAGAGGAAAAAGAAGAGAAGATAAGAAAAAAGAAAGATTAAAAGCTGATAAATAAATGAATTTAAAAATTCAATTATTTATTTGTGGAGGACATTCAGCTTTTCTTAATTAAATAAAAATATTTAATTAAGCTTTTAAAAGCAGAAGAAAGTTTGTGATAAGAAAAGAGCTTTAATCATGTTTTATTGAAAAAAGCAGAATATCTCATAATTAAATAAAATATTTAATTATGATATGAGAAGATTGCACAATTAGGTTAAAATACCTAATTTTGGATTGGAAAGAAAACATAAGATATTTTTAATTAAATAAAATTTATTTAATTAAATCACTTTTATGAAATTAATTAAATGAAACATTTAATTAATTAGAAGAAGAATTAAAATAGAAGAAAGGGGAAATATTTAAACTTAATTAAATCAAAAGATTTAATTTAAATTCAAACAGTGATAATTAATTTAAATAAATAGAATGTATTTATTTAATTAATTAAGTGGACGTATGAAAATAATTAAATAAAATAAATTTATTTAATTATGGAAGAGAAATAAGATGAATGAACAATATAATTAAATTAATTAAATTTAATCATATGTAGAGGACTTTAGAAAAATAATTAAATAATAAATATTTAATTAATTGCCAGGATTATATACATGACCATTTTTATGCGTATACATTTTGCCCCTCTTTGAAGTGATGTGTGAAACGCATTGCTTCAAAGAAAAATAAAAATTTTGCCCCTGATATGTTTTTGGTTTTTGATATTGATGATGCCCCCTCGGGAGATAAATCACGGAAGAAGAATTGATAAGGATTGAGGAACAATGATTTAGCTCCTGATAGATAATGTGGTTGATGCCCCAGTGAAAAAGAAGATGAAAAATGGGAAATGCCACTACTGCCCATCCTGAAAAGACCCTTATAAGGTAAAAGGGGTAAAATGAGGTGTCATTTTCACCCTGTTGCTACAGTGAATTTTGAGCTCTGAGAGTGACTTGGCGAAATGGTGATCCCCGTGCACAGACATAGGTTCGAGCGAGCGCAACGGTATCAGAGACCAGCAGCGTATGGACCACCGGTGAGTGATTCGAAACCTCTAAGTTGTCAAATTTCACATTTTTGATCAATACTGAATTGATTTAAAGTCGGACTGCAATTTTTTTGGAACGTTTTAGCGCATTTAGGTATAGTTTTAGCGCATTCGACAAATAGTGTAGCGCATCTAGGGTCTTCCGTAGCGCATCTAGCAACAAGTCATAAACTGATCGTTTAGCGCATCCAACAGATAAAGTTGTGCATATAGGTCGAAATAGGCTAGGTCAGAGATTTAGCGCATCTAGGGCACAGAACTGCGCATTTAGGGTTTGGTCCAAAAATGTTAGAGTCGCGCATTTGATAGATAGAATAGCGCATCTGAGGTACAGAGTTGCGCATTCAGAGTTTTAGCGCATTTAGGAAACAGTGTTGCGCTTTTGAGAAAAACTTTGGCGCATATGGGTTTTTAGTGCATATGAGTAACAGAGTTGCGCATTTAGGAAATTTTCCCCAGAATAGCCGTTTGCTGAAAAAAATAGTGATAAAAATTGCTTCTTTAGTCAATAGATAGATAAATTGTCGGATCATCATGTTGATAGGATAGAAATTTGAATAGAGAACTGATAACTTTGCTTTCCGCGATTGAAAAACAAAGAGTAGATGAGAAATTGATTGATTTGAATTTGATAACTTTGCTTCTCGCGATTGAAAAACAAAGAGTAAACATTGTGATAAATTTGCTTTCTGCGATAGAAAACAAATAGTAAAATAGAGATTTAAATTTGCATCCATGATTGAAATACAAACAGAAAAGGATATGTGTTGATAAATTTGCTTTCCTAAAAAGAAAAACAAATAGTAAATGATGATAGAGTAGATTGATTAGTCATGCTGATAGATTGATGTAGCACTTGATATAGATTATTGATATGTTATGTTGGGTGTTGTGATGTTTTTGGACAAAATAGGAGGCTTTCAAAAGCCTCTAGATTAGAGAGCGGTTCCCCTTGTGCTGGGAGCGGATAGGAGAGTTGACACCGGCCGAGTTACAGGTGATTGCAAATTGTGGATTGGGGCCACTGTTGACCATGCCGCGAGGTATTCGGGCCAACAGGGGACTGTTGCCGGCCTTGGCCGAGAGATGGCACTCCGAGCATAACACCTTCCACCTGCCGACGGGTGAGATGAGTGTGACACCGGAGGATGTGTATCGGATTCTGGGGATTCCGGTGGTTGGAGCCCTTGTGGTTTATGACCACAAGGAGATCGGTGGGACAGAGGCATTACAGCGGGTATGTGGCGATCCCGGTATCTATGGGTACTGGATAGACTGGGATGACTTCAGCAGGTATCCCGCTCTAGTAGCGGTATTGGCAGCATTTGTTGGAGGTTTCCTTGGACTGGACCATCGGTCCAAGGGATTTACCATGGGGTGGGGGAGGATGCTAGAGTGGATGATCACTCAGCCGCGGAGATTTGCCTGGGGGAGTTGTGTCTTGGCGGATATGTATCATGACCTTCATCGGATTGTATACAGAGGATCCACCAGCCTGGCGAGTGGAGTTACATTATTGCAGATCTGGGCGTGGGAGCACATTGCTGTCACGAGACCATTGTGTACCAGGGTGAGACCAGCAGGGAGGCCGTACGTATATGCGTATTCTGGTGCAGTTGTCCAGCAGAGGCTGGGCAAGGTAGAGTACTGGCGGCGAGTGCTAGATGATGTGGATGCAGTGATATGGAGGCCCTACACAGACTGCGAGGCATGGGCGACGGATTAGTTAGAGATGCCATTTGTGTGCAGACCGTGATACCTGATAGGGCGGACGCCCTTTATTATTGAGAGGTTTCTGGCACTACAGGTTCTGAGACAGTTTGGTTTTACGCAGGGGATGCCCCAGGGCGTTGCTCATTATGGGCAGCGCAAGGGGGATGTAGGATGGGGGCCATGCATTCCCTACCAGGTAGCCTACATAGAGTACACGTCTTTACAGCCCGAGGTATGGGTGGACAGACTAGACGTATTGGATGCAGGGATGACAGATGACTACGCCCAGTACTTTCATACTCATCCTTTTCCACGGTTCACAGTGCCAGATGAGGCACGGGCTATCAGAGCAGTCGCACAGCCAGGAGCATGGATACAGGGAGGTGTGGTAGGTGGAGAGCAGGCTATGGGTGGAGGGGAGCAGGCTATGGGTGGAGAGGAGGAGGAGGGAGAGGAGAGCGAGGAGAGTGGAGCTGGGGAGGAGGAGAGTAGCTCAGAGGACGGAGATGATGGAGATGACGGGGATGAGCAGAGATAGCAGATACTAGACAGTCTCGGCAGAGTACAGATTCCTCAGCAGTCCAGATCCGGTGCCAGGCCACAGACGGTGATTAGGGTGACATCCTCGTCCCAGCAGGCACAAATAGATGCATTGCAGGGTCAGGTGCAGACCTTTCAGGGGCAGCAGGCACAGCTTCAGAGTCAGTTGGTGCAGGCACAGAGCATGATAGTGCAGTTACAGGCACAGCTTGCACAGGCACAGGCTCGGGCACAGGCGTAGGCACAGGTACAGGTTTAGATGCCTACCCTGGATCCTCAGGTGGCACAGTTAGTAGCAGAGAGGGATGCCTTTAGACGGCGGGCACAGGAGGCTGAGGGTGTAGCACAGAGGTTGATGGGTACTATAGAGAGTACATCCCTACGAGAGGCCATTGCAGAGGGATTCGAGGCAGCCAGAGAGGCAGAGTACTATAGAGTTTGTTACGAGGAGCTATGCCCTCCTGAGTGGCGAGAGCCATATCCTAGATCACATAGCCGGATGAGGACCCGATCCCGGACATCGACACATGGCAGAGAGGTTACCGGGCCTCGACGGGATCCTGACGCAGGGACCAGAGGCAAGCCACCTCCTTCTGGACCAGCTCCGTCAGGGGCATCGACCAGTTAGCCATTTTGGGGCTTGATTCATTATGTATACTGTGTTTTGATCATGTATGATGTATTTATGTTCTGACCTTTTATTAGTTTCATTAGACATTTGGACATTTGTATTATTTTGATGAATGATGATATGCAGTGGTGGTATTTCGGATGATGTTATGTTCGTGCATTTATGATATGATATGGATATGATGTTTATGCAGGTATGTTATGAGATGGATTTTGATATGCTTTTATTACATGTGCGGACTAATCCATATAATGCAGGATGATCCAGTGATTATGATGTGTATGCAATGATTTTGTGATGATGTATGTATATATGTGAGATGTTAATTTCTTTTTGAATTTTCCATGTATGAAATGCATCGTGATATGGTAGAAAATGAATGTGGTATGAATGGTAATATGGTAAAATGATATGTAAAATGGTAACATGATAATAAAATGATAAATGTGGATGGTAATGCAACGGTATGAGATGATAAAATGAGAAATGAATGATGAAACGGTAAATGAATAATGGAATGATAAATGGTAAATGATAATGAAAAATGAAATGAAAAAATGGTAAATGGATGATAAAGAATAAATGATGAATGAAATGATAAATGATAAATGGATGATAAAGAATAAATGATAATGAAAAAATGAAATGATAAATGGTAAATGGTAAGGAAATATTAATGGTAATGATATGAAATGATAAAATGATAAATGAATGAAGAATGATAAGATGATATGAAATGAATGAATGCAATGAATTAAATGTCCAAATGTCCTCGACGAAAAGGTCAAAACTTAATAACAACCATTTGAATACCTTCATTCAGCCCTTCAAAATACGGATATGAATCCAATATGCAGATGTATACAATGATCTAATGAACATGCAACTATATGAAACTAACCAGTTTGTTGAGCCTGTTATAAGCCTTCTTGAATCATCATAGAACATTTAAAATGTTGGGAGTATGTACAAGCATCAGAGGGGAAATTAGCGCCAATGATGACCAGAGTACAACTTTCATGAATTTTGATATAGCAAGCGAACACAAGCATCGAGGTATAATTGAACCGAGATGACCTGAGCATTTCTTGCATAAACAGACAAAGATTAACCACCGTTCTGATGCAAATGTGGAACTGTCATCGATGATATTTGCTTTGAGCGTCATGTCCTTTGACATATTTGCATCAGATTGGGCTGTTAACCTCAAGACAGCAGACAAAGAAAAATCATTCTCGTTCCTTGCTACTCTAGTGCAGTACATCATTGAGTATGCTCCCGAGTAATGATATCGAAAATCAAACAACTTTTAATCAAACATGTAATACTGTTAATGCATACATTATTCAGATATTTGGATCATCCAATAGACAAATGATATGATATCTTGCTGAAAAGTGTGTCATGATCGGATAACATTGACAAAGGAGTTTGTTGTTTGTTGGTATGCTCGTATTGCTATGTCATGGTCTAGCTGTTTTGGTATGCTCTGAAAGTTAAGTGCCCCCAGTTGAGTTTTTGCCTTGTTGATTGACACAACTAGCGGAAAGGAATATGTACAAACGATCAAGCCATGGTAAGACGTTTTAACTCTCTAGGCAAATGGCGGCAGGATGGTGCGATTAATGACCTCAAGATGCGGAAAAAGATGGAAAAAAGGGAAGCTTTGAAAAGATAAGGTGCAAAATAGGAACTAATAGATGGAGAGATACAGATAGCGTCTGTTTGCCAGATTTTCACTATCTGTATTTATTGCATTTTTTTTTTTTTTATTTTATTTTTTTTAATTTTTAAATTTATTGCCAGGTTTTCACCCTATGACATTCTCTTTTGATTTTTTTTGTATTTTTGAAATGTTTTGATTTTTTTTGGATTTCTTCAGGACTTTTTTCTGCTGTTTTTGTATTTCTTCAGGACTTTTTCTGCTGTTTTTGTATTTCTTTAGGACTTTTTCTGCTGTTTTTGTATTTCTTCAGGACTTTTTCTGCTATTTTTGTATTTCTTCAGGACTTTTTCTGACTTAAACATAATACTTCTTAAGATGTATACTGTTGATGGGTTCATCCAATAGGTCTCCTTCTGGCGTTGATAACTTGTATGCTCCCGATCCGTAGACTACAATAACCACATAAGGGCCTAACCAATTTGGTTCAAACTTTCCTTTCTTTTCTCTGTCTTGTTGATTACGCGGGTTCTCTTTCAGAACTAGATCACCCACCTGAAATGTACGTGGCTTGACTTTATGATTATAGCTGCGAGACATCATCTGTTGATATGCTTTTAAATGGTCTGCTGCTCTCTGTCTCTTTTCATCTAAAAGTTCTAACTCTTGGAGTCGGGAAACTCTGTAGTCCTCATCTATTATGAGACCTTTCAGTGATACTCTTAATGAAGGTATTTCTACCTCTAAAGGCAGTATGGCTTCTGCTCCATAGACGAGGGCAAAAGGTGTTGCTCCTGTTGGCGTTCGGACACTAGTTCTGTAAGCCCACAAGGCGGGATTGAGTTGAACATGCCAATCCTTCCCTGAGTCATTGACAGTCTTCTTCAAAATCTTTAGTATGGTTTTGTTTGAGGCCTCTGCTTGGCCATTCCCTTGAGGATAGTAAGGCGTGGAATATCTATGCTGAATATGGAATCTTTCACAAAGTTCATCAACATCCTGATTTTTGAATGGTCGGCCATTATCTGTAATAATGGCATTAGGAATACCACATCGACAAATAATGTAGTTGAGTATGAAGGATGAGATCTGTTTTCCAGTGACTTTAGAGAGAGGTACTGCCTCAATCCACTTAGTGAAATATTCCATTGCTGTGATGATGAACTTATGCCCATTTGAAGAAGAAGGATGAATTTTTCCCACTAGATCTAACCCCCATTGAGAGAATGGCCAGGTGGGTGTAAACGAATGAAGTTCTTGTGTAGGAGCATGAATAAGATTCCCATGAATCTGACATTTTGAGCATGTTTTAGCAAAGGTAAATGATTCCCTTTCCATTGTAGGCCAGTAGTAACCCATTCTGATCAATTTTTTGGATAAGGTTAGTCCACTCGAATGAGTACCACAAATGCCCCCATGAACTTCTTGTAAAGCTTTGTCGGATTCGTCACGTTCAAGACATCGAAGTAAAGTACCATCAAGACCACGGCGATAAAGGGTATCAGCGATAAGGGTATATCGAGAGGATTGTCGGATAAAGTTACGTTTTTGGTTGCGGGACAAGTCAGGTGGTAATATATCATCTTTTAGGTATGCATAAATCTTGCCATACCAGGGTGAATCGGATCCTACTAGGTGGCAGATAATTTGGCTTTCAGGTGTGTCATAGGCAGGTGTAAATAATTGTTCCACCAGAAATTCATAGCGAGTCTGTTTGTCTGGGAGTTGTATCAATGAGGCGATCGTAGCCATAGCGTCGGCCGCTTTGTTGTCAATCCTCAGAATTTGTGTGAACTGAATGTCCACAAAATACTTCTTGAAGTCATCAATCATCTTCTTGTATGGTAACAACTTGTCATCTTTAGTCTGATAGTCATCATTGATTTGATTAATGACTAGTTGTGAGTCACCATAAACTTGTAGCTCGGTAATCCTCCATTCCAATGCTGTTTTCAGTCCAGTGATCAGTGCTTCATATTCGGCTATGTTATTGGTGCATGGAAACATTAACCTATAGGACCTAGGAATGGTATGCCCTTGAGGGGTGACGAAGAGAATGCCTGCCCCCGAGCCATGTTGAGTAAAAGAACCATCAAAGTATAAGGACCATGGCTGCTTAAAGTCTGCTGTGAAGACATCAGCATCTGGAAATTCAATGTGTAAAGGGTGCTCTGTTTGGAGAGGAGCGTCTGCTAGTTGATCCGCGATAACTTGTCCTTTGATTGCTTTGCGATCAACATAGTGGATGTCGAACTCACTCAAAATCATGATCCATTTTGCTAACCTTCCTGTTAGTGATGCTTTACTTAGTAGATACTTGAGTGGATCAATTTTGGAAACAAGCTTAATTGTATGAGTTAGCATGTAATGTCAGAATTTCTGTGAAGCGAAGACGACTGCCAAACAAGCCTTCTCAATGAAAGTGTAACTAAGCTCATGACTTGTCAATGTTCTGCTAATGTAATAAATTGCCCGTTCTTTCCCTTCATGGTCTTCTTGTGCTAATAATGCTCCCAAAGATGTCTCGGTTGCAGCAATATACAGAATCAATGGTTTGTCTGGATTTGGTGGTACAAGAACTGGTGGATTCATCAGGTACTGCTTGATTTGTTGAAATGCCATTTCACATTTATCATCCCATCTAAAAGGAACATTCTTATGTAGGAGATGTGTGAATGGTAGACTTTTGTCAGCCAATTGTGCAATGAATCTGCGGATAGACTGGAGTCGCCCTTGTAAGGATCTCAACTGACTAATGTTCTTTGGGGGAGGCATCTCCATGATTGCGCGAACTTTAGCAGGATCTACTTCAATTCCCTTTTCTGAAACAATATATCCTAACAGTTTTCCAGATGTGACCCCAAAAACACATTTCTTAGGGTTTAAACGAACTTTGAATTTCTCCAATCTGGTAAATATTTTAGATAGTATCTCCAAGTGTCCTTCTCTGGTGTGTGATTTTGCCAATATGTCATCTACATAATCTTCCATGAATGTGTGCATCATGTCGTGAAAGATCATAGTCATAGCTCTTTGATAAGTAGCTCCAGCATTTTTCAAGCCGAAAGGCATGACATTCCAACAATATGTTCCCCACGGACAAGTGAAAGCTGTTTTCTCTTGGTCTTCTGGTGCAATCTTGATTTGGTTGTAACCCGAGAAACCATCCATTAATGAGTACATGGCATGGCCTGCTGTTAGATCAACTATAGTGTCGATACTTGGAAGCGGAAAGTCATCCTTTGGGCAAGCTTTGTTAAGATCTCTGAAATCAGTGCATACTCTTACACGTTTGTCTGGTTTTGCTACTGGTACAATATTGGAAATCCATTCGGCATAGTCAATTGATCTTATAAAACCTGCATCGAGGAGCTTCTTGAGTTCTTCTTTAACCAATAGTGCAATATGAGGATTCATCTTTCTGAGTTTTTGTTTTACTGGTTTGGCTCCTGATTTGATAGATAAATGATGCATAATGAGATCAGGATCAAGGCCGGGCATATCTGCATATGACCATGCAAAATTGACTTGATTTTCCTTGAGAAAATTCATGAACTCTGGGATTTCTTTAGCTGTCATTGATTCAGCTACCTGTAGGATCCTTGGATTATCTGTAGTTGCGACGTTGATTTCCTTTGTAGGCTCAGCCAAGATGGATGATCGCTCATGATAGTGCTCTGGGAGAGTGTCAAGAGTCCCATCAGATGGTGCCTCAAAAAGGTTTTCACCATCTGATACGCTCTTTATTTTGTCTTTTGCTTGATCTAGTACTGCCAGATTCTGGTTTTCACCACTAGACCATTTATCTTTATTTTCATTTTTGCAGCTAGGAGACTTGACACTCTCCTGATTAAAGACTTCATACCGAAAATCGCTAGTGGAACAATTATTTACATCATCGGCGGAAAGGAAGTTTATGATAGCTTCGTCGTTTGGAAAAATAGGTATATCCATAGGTTCGGTAAGATCCCAGTCAATGAGATCAGGATGGATTAATGGTAGGACGTCGTCCGGTTGTGTAAAATTGGCGATGGTTAGGGTCAAGACAGAGTTATCGGTAGGATCCGAGGTATGAGATAGGTCAATGATGGGACTATTCTCCTGATAATCTTGTTCATTAAAATCCGACTCAGTATCACTAGACTCATAGTTGCTTTGTGGTTCAGATTCTTGTGGTTGGGATCCTGAACCTTCTCCTTTGATTAAAGCGGGCGTATACTTATGTATGACATCTACCTCTTTGTCTCTCCAAAATTTGTTATCATGGATGGTATCCCATTCATATTCAGCAGAATCTGTGTCAGAGTTATTTTCAATGTAATTCAGGACTGATACCAAACATGTTTCATTCTTATCGGAACCTTCTTGCAGTGTAAAAACATTACCTTGGGATTGTTTAGATTGGGTAGCCTCATAGCCTATTCCAGTTTTATCATATGCCGCAAGTCCTGGAAGATGGATAGGCTCAACTACGCCTTCTTTTCTCTTTCCAAGAGGACCATTATCATATCCCATCTTTTGCATGATAGAATATCCTTTCCCATATTGTTCTGTTGGTAAGGTGACGTTTAGAATTGCGTCCTCTTCATCTTTATAGAGCCAATCTAGAATTGCTGTGTCCTCAGGATCTCCCATGGGAAATTTTTCTTTGATAAATTGTCCATTGAACTTGGTAGTGGGCTCTGTTTGTACCTGTGCTGATGTTGATGCTGCTGATATCTGTTGTGGTGTAATAGAAGGTTTTCCATGTGATCGAGGAGACGTAGGTAGATTAGCAAGACAAAGGGAATATTCCCCAACTCCACTTTCCTTGAACTGTAGTTTCTTGTCAAAGCTTTTAGTTAACTGACTGACGTGTGTAGCATGTTGAGAAGAAGCATCAGCAAGTGCTTCTCGATTATTCGGAACCAAAGTATCTTGATGAGCTTTGACATTGGCACAAGTTTGGGCGTTTGAGTTATCAGCTGGTATAGTGATTTCCTGTCCATCATACGGAAACTTAAGACATTGGTGGTAAGTGGACGGAACAGCTTGCATCTCATGGATCCAAGGATGACCCAACAAGATATTGTATGCAAGATCTCGCTCTAAAACTTGGCAAAAGGTATTTTTGATAACAGGTCCCACTCTGATTGGTAGCATGATTAGACCTTTAGACGTTCTCTCCTCATCGTCATAGGCTTTAATGGTAATCTTCCTTCTAGGATCAATGGAGTCTTCGGCAAATCCTAATGCTTGAATCACCTTCAAAGTACATATATTTAGACCAGCCCCTCCATCTATTAGAACACGTTTGACACGGAATTTGTGGATCATGACCTCTAAGTATAATGATGAATTGTGGGGATGAGTTAGGGAAACATCATCTTTGTCTGAGAATGAAAGGCATGTGGGGGAGGACAAATGTCCTACCATGGTTTGAAATCGATTCACATCCAAATCCGTAGATACAGTCGTTTCAACGAGGGTTTTATCTAAAATTTCCCTATGTGCAGGGGAAATCTTCAGAAGTTCAAAAATGGAGATTTGAGCTGGAGTTTTTCGAAGTTGGTTAACTAAGTCGTATTGGTGTTGAGGAGAGGTCTCATTGGATTTTGAAGAGGTACCTTTCAAAACAACCTTAGCTTGTGCTCTTGTTGTGACATTTACTTGTCCATTGTCTACTTTCTCTTTGATTTTTATGACGTTGACTCGCTCATCGTCCGTATAGAGGTGACGGATTACATTATCATCAATTTGGTTCACAGTTTTGTCAGAAGATTCTCCCTTTTGATAATTTGGTAGAGGATTTCGAAATGCTTGGTGATCTTCGTTGGATTTTTGCTGTCCTTCTACTGTGATAATGCCCTTGTCAATGAGATCTTGAATAGCATGTTTCAAACCTTGACAGTTGTTTGTATGATGACCTCTGCACCTATGGTAGTCACAAAAATAGGCTTCGTTCCACGATGGAGGTTTTACATTAGGTTCGTAATTGCGTTGTGGGGGTAACATAAGGACGTTCTTTGCCATGACCTCTTTGAAAGCCGATTCTAAGGATTGTCCTAGTGGAGTAAAAGTTCTTTTATTGGAGAAGAATGGAAAGCGTTGTGGTTTCGTGTTTGAGGTATTCCCTGAAGTGTTGTTGTTGTTGTTGTTGTTCCAGTAGTTTTGGTTGTTGGCAGTCCCTTGATTATAGTTCGTTGGAGGGGGATGATTGTTTCCTTGATTTGCGACTGAATTGACATGGTTGTAATTATTGTTACGAGGAGTGTTCAAGGTAAATGGCTTAGTCGTGATATGATTTGCATCTACAACACCATCGTTTACAACATTCTTGTTGCGGGTCCAAAACTTAGACTTGTCCTGATTGTTGTAATGGTTAGATGAGGCAGGGTTGTCCCTATCAAGTTTTATGGTCCCTCTTTTGACCAAAGCACTTTCGATGGTGATGGCATCCTCAATCAATTTCTCAAAGGAAGGTGGACAGTGTAGATTTAAATGATAACTCATTTCTGAGTTGAGGCTATTGATGAAAGTAACCATTTTCTCCTTTTCAGGGACATGACGGGGGTACCTAGCAAACATTCTCCTCCATCTTTGAAGAAAGGTAGTGAAAGATTCCCCAGGTTTTTGCGTAACTTTGCAAAGATCAATCATGGTGATCTGGTGTTGAACGTTGTAGGAGTATTGTTTTATGAACAAATTCATCAGTTCCTCAAATGTTCGAATAGGAGGTGTAATCTTAGATAACCATTCCATAGAGTTGACTCCAAGGCTTCGAGGAAATAATCGCAATAAATATGTATCTTCGTGGGCAAATTCCAATGTCATGTTTCGAAAGTCTCTAACATGGTCAACTGGGTCTGATTTTCCATTATAACGATCAAATTTGGGGATTTCACAGTGTTTAGGAAATGGAATCATGTTGAGACTTCTATCAAAAGGATAAGGACATATGTCATCCAAAGTGTACTTCTTGGTTGCAGTTCCTCCTCGTAACTCTTTGATTTCTCCCTGCATTTCTCTGAACTCTTTTTTGAAGGAGGCGTATTCAGATAGGGATGGCTCTTCCTCGGTGGTTTTTAATTTCTCAGTATCAAAGTCTTTAGGCAATTTAGCTCCTTGATCTGCTAGAAAAAGAAAGTATTTCTCTTTGTCACGTTGTATAATCTTTTCAAGGGCTTTAAGAAACTTGGGATTTTGTTCTGCCTCTCTAAGTTCAAGTTCGTCGTCTTGTTCATCATCACTACCTATAGGAGTTTTGTTCATGTTTTTGTTCTTAAGTATCAAACTTTCCTCTCTGTCAGCCATATTGTTGTTACTGAAAAGGGGATTGCGACTTACACTAAAAAGAGGACTATCTCGTTCACCCTCTTCTTGAGGTGTTTCTCCTGCTTTGTTGTGTTGAGATCTCGTAAAAATAGGCATATGTAAGAAATCCTTGAATATGATCGAGGGTCACTGAAGGATCTGATTGGGACGCGTTGAATATTCAATTGAAGGTTGTGGTACGTTCTCAAACTGAAGAGGTTGATTCAAATTATGACGTTGAGATAATGCTAATCTTTGATAATAAGCTTGGGTAGCCAAAGGTTCTACAGCATAATCGTCAGTGAATCCCCTAATGTAGTCTTGGTATCTATGGAGGAATGTGCGATAATGGAGCAAGACGTCTCGACTCTTATACAGGAATTCTCTGCGATCTAAAGTCTTCTTGTAACTTAAATTTGTTTTGGGCTTCTTGATCCTATTGAAAACTGATTTCTTGGTGAACTTGGTTGATTTCCACTTTCTTAACATGGGAGTAAAATCTTAGAAAGTCGGGTCTGTGACAAAAACCTAAAAGCGCTACTCTGTTTCCCAAATGCGCTACAGAAAAAGTCAAATGCGCTGGCGAAATAGTCAAATGCGCTTCAGAAAATCTCAGATGCGTAGAAACAGAGCACCGATGTGCAGCAGAAAATCCTAAATGCGCCGAAACAGAACACAGATGCGCTAGAACAGAGCTTAAATGTGCTGCAGTTTTCCCCTAGATGCGCTAAAACAGTTTTTCTAGGACAGTTTTGACCAGTTTTCAGCTGAAATTTGTCATGTTTGTTCTTGGATGATCCTTTATCTGAATTAATGTTTTGAAAGCACAGCAAACAGTCTGATTTAAGTTGATTCGTAACCAAGCACAGAATAAGACAAGCACAACCTAGGTTAGGCCAGGACAATATCCGCTAGACTCCACGTGGGTTTCCCCAACCGCATATCAGTAGCGTGTGAATCCAGAAGCTTGGCTGCACGGGCTCCCCCTTACAGTGCACTCTCTTCTCAGGCCAACCAAGCTTCCAACCCCCATGAAACTCCCATGGCGAGCTGATCACCTCTACTATTGACTACGAAAGTGTGGAAGGCTTCACACCGACCGGTGCTGGACTAGCAAATAGAAGGTTTTTGGCTTTCTAAACAATGGTATTTAGTTTGGGACCCCCGTTCGAGTGGCCATACATGGGGCAAGAGATTAATCACCATTAAGGTGGCACTCTAGCCTGAAGAGGTTAAGCTCAACAGGGTTTAAGGGAGTACAACTCCGTCCGTATGACACATCGCACAAGCAACCTTAGGTTTTCCCTTAAGATTTACATTTATATACCGGTCAGGGGTAGCTTGGCTTTAGCTCCGTTGCCGGTTTGAGTCGTCCCTTAAGGTGAGTACTTTTTCCCTTAAGGCAGGCCCAATTTCTAGAGTCAATAACCGTTTCTCTTGCACCCAGGATCGCACAAGTGCGCAAGGGGAGAGGATACTTCGATTATCAAATCAGGGTTACACAGGGAAAAGTGGGTCTAGTTTTCTGATCACCTAGTTTGCACAGGGTGAGAGCATAATCACCTACCACTTTCAAGCACAGTCAATAAGAGTAGACAGATTCATTTTATGTGCACCAAAATCAAATGTGATTTAATCTAAGTGAAGATGTTGCTTCACAACAGACATGGGGTTCATTTTATCTACATGATAAAAGGTGTGGTGGCTACCCTAGATTGATTCATTTTAAGCCCAACATAAAAATGAAAGAAATTCTGTCTACGGAAGGCATCAGACTCAGAATCTCGGTTACAATTCCAGATGTGAAGCTCTGTCTCCTGAATGCGCAGAAACAGAGACCAGAAGCGCAACTCTGTTACATAAATGCGCTAAAACAGAAAACAAATGCGCTTCTCTATTACCCAGATGCGCGAAAACAGAAACTATATGCGCTATTCTAAATGCAGAGATTTTTTTTAATTTTCTGATACAACTTTAAATGCACTAAGTATGCCCTAAATGCGCTAACTAAAATACTAAATGCGCTACAGAAAATGATGGATGCGCCACTCTGTTTCCCAGATGCGCCGCAGAAATGACCAGATGTGCCGAAATAGAGCCTAGATGCACCGAAATACCTGCAAAAGAAAATTTCCCGAATCTTCCAAAACGCACTGCCGAATGCCAGAAAACCTATAAGAAAACCTGCAAGAAAAACCTGCAAGAAAGAAGTCTAAAATCGGGGCATAGGCCCCACGGTGGGCGCCATTTAAATCTGTGTATGAAAATTAAGTGCATAAACGAATTAGAACCAGTTCAAACACACCAATAGAACATTATAACAAAAACAGAAATATAAAAGGAATAAAGAAGTGCAAACTCAGTATCCTGTTTCCATTGTCGTCCTATCGTCCTCTATCTTTAGTGTTTTTGTAGATTCCAGCCTTGTGTTCTCAGATTAGTGGCTAGGCTCAACAAACTATCTTCCTAAAGAATGAGATTTTGCTATGATATGAATGCATGATTAAGCTATGATAATGATTTTAGCTAAGAAACTTGAAATAAACATGATGCTATGATAAATGAATACTAAATGAATTAAATGCATAAACTCTACTTAATTGCCTATTACCAATGTTTGGATTCACACAGGTATTTATAGGACTTTCTGAATGATTCTGATTGGCTGTCTCGATTGACGGTTGTGATAATTCCTGGCAGATCAAATGGCTGAAGATAGATGAAATTGAAGGAGAAGATAGAACAACCCTAGAAATAGATTTTTCTATTTTATTATGAAAGAGGAAAAAGAAGAGAAGATAAGAAAAAAAAGAAAGATTAAAAGCTGATAAATAAATGAATTTAAAAATTCAATTATTTATTTGTGGAGGACATTCAGCTTTTCTTAATTAAATAAAAATATTTAATTAAGCTTTTAAAAGCAGAAGAAAGTTTGTGATAAGAAAAGAGCTTTAATCATGTTTTATTGAAAAAAGCAGAATATCTCATAATTAAATAAAATATTTAATTATGATATGAGAAGATTGCACAATTAGGTTAAAATACCTAATTTTGGATTGGAAAGAAAACATAAGATATTTTTAATTAAATAAATTTATTTAATTAAATCACTTTTATGAAATTAATTAAATGAAACATTTAATTAATTAGAAGAAGAATTAAAATAGAAGAAAGGGGAAATATTTAAACTTAATTAAATCAAAAGATTTAATTTAAATTCAAACAGTGATAATTAATTTAAATAAATAGAATGTATTTATTTAATTAATTAAGTGGACGTATGAAAATAATTAAATAAAATAAATTTATTTAATTATGGAAGAGACATAAGATGAATGAACAATATAATTAAATTAATTAAATTTAATCATATGTAGAGGACTTTAGAAGAAATAATTAAATAATAAATATTTAATTAATTGCCAGGATTATATACATGACCATTTTTATGCGTATACAATGTTAATATTTTTTGAAATGGATCATTGTTAGACACTAATAGATTATCTTGATCCTATTTTCGAAAAGTGTTTATGTCTACTATCCCATTATGTGAGCTAAAGACATCTTCAATGCCATCGTTGGTGGATGGATCTTGATTATTATCTTCAAAATTTAAGGTTGAGGTATATTCAAGGTTATCATTAGTGTTTGAACCTTGGATGTTGTATTCAATAGTTATTTCTCATTGACCATGATAAAGCTCCCAAAATTCTTGCAAAATTTTGAGAAAATCATGACTTGGATCATGATTGTTAAGCTCTGTGTCCAAGGATGAGCTGAAGGTTTTGGTTTGTGAACCCTTACCTTATAAATGTTCTATCCTAAAACCCTTCAACATTATAACTTTGCATTGACCTATTCCCACTGGTTACCAGTTGAGTTAGTCATCACCCGAGCCTTTGAATGCATCTAGTTACCGACCCCTTTAGTTTAGGAGAGATGGTCACCCCGCGCCCACACCAAATGCTTATAAAGTTGGGAAAAATAATTCATTTTTAAAAGGGGAATTAAGTCATTTTCCTCAAGGGTTTCATTGTTGTCATCCTAGTCATGGCCCCATCTTAAGACTAACATTTGGCATGTGTAGGAATATGGCCTATTGGATTTAAAGGTTCAATCCCCGCCACCCATCACACACCATGTGGGTATTAATGGATACTCATCATAAGACACATGAGGTCCACAATATTATGACATGTTTCCTTCCCATGTGGGGCCAAAACCTTGTACAAGCACCCGATGACTGATGATGGGGGGATTGATGGCTATTATGCATAGTTAGAATTTAATCCTAGCTATTCATCGCACACCTCACGACATTTAATTAATCCTTGTTGGAAAGCTTGTGAGGTACGTGAAAGGATGATGCATGGAATTTCCTGACCACCATGCAAAGTGTGGAGGAGGCCATGGAATGAATGACATGGCTCCAAGTTAGTAGGTTCTTATTGTCCAAAGGATGACGAGCTATGGTCTTATATTTTCAAACCTGATTTGACCTCATCTAAGCCACTCTATCTTCCATCTCATTCTAGAATCGATGACCAACATTCAAAAATTATAAATGCACATGTGTTAGCCATTTTTCTTTGCAACTAGTGAGCATTAATGGCATGCGATCTTCAAGAGCAATCAATTGAGTCTTGGTGCATGCAAGAAATTGATTCCTGGCTATTATGAGGAATGATACGTAAATCTCCAAGTACCTAGGTGATTAACAAAGATGAAATGGAGACTAGTGATTAATTAATTCTTTGCGCATGTGATGAAAAATTGATGTTCAAACACCATCAAACTTGCTTGATAAATACGAATTGAATGGTTGCCATTTTCACCATTACAATCAGTAGTTAGCATTTTTTTGAATTTGTGCAGAGAGTGGAGAGTGTTCCATTGCGAATCTAAGAAGATAATGAGTAGAGAAGATGAGCAAGCCAATCACTTTTGCATTACTAGTAAGGAGGTCTACAAGGCTTATCGTGAAAAAAAATCTTGGTGATGTCTCTAAACATGAGCAAGATTTACTTGAACAAATTCCAATCCCGAAGGAGAAGGCCCTTTGTGAGAATTCGTCATTTGTTCCTACTAGATGCAACAATAGGTTGAGTAACCAAGGAATTTCTATAGAGATGACTGAGGAGAAAGGAAAAGAGCCTACAGGATTCATACCAAGAGTGCAAAGGAAAATAAGGTATGCCTGAGGCTCTTATGAAAGACAGAGCTATCCAATTGCCATCATGGACAACCCTTCAGATAGTGCAATAGAAACAGACTCAGGTTATCAGTAGTAGCTTATGATACTAAATCAACTAGCATCCCTAGGGGTAGAAGCAATATCGGTCCCACCAATATCAGTAAAAACTTTGAGTGGGCGTGGTGGCTCTATGCCTGGTAACGATAAAGATTGGGAGGGAGCAGAGGTTTCTTCCCTAAATCCTACTAGGATGCATAGTGGGTGTGTGTACTGTTGGTTTGGTTTTGGTATTGGTTCTTTTAGTTAAGAGAATTGGTGTTTGGGTTCTTAATTTTTGTGTTGGTGATAAAATTGTCATGGTGGTCTTCCTCTGTTCCATGCATATGTTGTTGGTTTTTTGGTTTTCATGTTGACTATGGAAACTTCAAGCGACATGAACATGGAATGCGAGGCCTAGCTAGCGATTAAAGGAAAATTTTGGTGGTATCAACATTTTCCTTTTGATGGTGGTTATCCATTTTGTGTCCCCGTATTCAACAAATGATTGCAGGTCACCATGTGGGGAATTTTGAAATGAAATGCAATTTTGTGTTGAAATGAAACATTTTAGAAATGTAATTGCATTAGAGCTGGATGCTTGTTGCTCCCCTGTGCTATAAAAGGGATTTCATGGCTCATTGCAAGGGGTTCAAAAATTTTGAGTCCAGTATATGGTCCTGGAATAGATTAGGTATAGAAAGAATTGCTAATGAATAGAACAATCGAATTGTCTTGGTTTTGAATCTGATATGTAATGATCTGAAAGTAGCTTTATGCAAATCATTGATACTAAAACAAATCTTATCCCTAAAACTTTTACTCTTCTGTTGTAAGTTTCTACAAATTATAAATAAAATATCAATGGTATTTTCATTTGTTATTAGATGTCCAATTGAATGTGTATCCTTGTTTCTTCTTTGACTCAAAGAGTTAATTAAATGCTTGGATAGGATTACAAATTTATGAGAATTCGCAAAGGATTTGATAAGAAGTCATGTTTTAGGAATTGTGAGTTTTCAGACTGCAAGGCATTGTGAAAATAGTCCATTAATGTCAGAGTTAAAGGATTTGTGTATTACTGGTTATTGCATGTTCGATTCCATTGCCCAATTGATGAGACACCGATCTGTTTGTTAGAAATATTTACAATTGAAAGTATTGATGACTCACCCGACCATGGATTTTAAATGAGGATACAATTCATTACAAATTTGTCAACTGTGAGGCATGTATTTGAAGTACTTCCTTGTTCCTATTAAATAAATGATTATTTACTTAAAAATCAGCCAAATCTTTAGTGGATTATGTTTATTTGAAAAATTACAGGAATTAATCTATGCATTGAAGTGTTCTCCATCAAATAGATCAAAATGAACACAATTAGGAGCACCCTCTTAGGTCCCATAGAGCTTGAAGTGAAGGTGTAGAGTCCTTAAAGCCCTTTACTTATTAAGTTAGCCATTCATCATAGGGATTCTTGATTATAGGAGTTTTCTACTCTTCAAAGAATTCTAAGGGTGTACTGGAGAAAAAAACCAATAGATCAATCAGGTATTGGATGAGATTTTTGAGTTTAATATATTTTGATGGGTTGTGACCTTTTGCTCTATGATATTCACAATAGTCCTTGTCATCATACCCTAGAGGTTTGAAGGTAGCTTCATAATCACATAATGATTTTTGAAGTGTGATAAGTTTAGCATGGACTAATGTGGTTAACACCACCTCAATTGGCTCCCCTAATGGAGTGTATTCACATTTAATGTTGTTATGCGATGGAAACAATTGTTGTTTTGATGATTGTTGAGGTTTTTGATGATATATCATGTTTTGACGTTGAACATATTGTTGATGATATGAATCCATGTTTTGTTGATCATTAAGATGTTATTGATAATGTGACTCACTATTTTGATAGTATGGTTGACAAATTTGTGAGTTTTGAAATTGATTAAAACCTGACATCTGACAAGGTATTCCAAAGTCTCGAATAAGGACACCCATAGTTCCTATGTTGTTGTACCTAGTAGGATATGATGACTTTGTGGTCGTATAGAGTGGAACTGAATTCAAGTAATATATTGACTTTAATTTTTTGTTGGGATGTTACGATTGTGTGTTGTGATGTTTTTTTGAAGTTTTGGTTTTTGAAATGACATACAAAGGTAATCTTTGTAAACCTTTTGGACAAAGGATAGTGATTGATTGATATGTATTAGAAACTAGGAAGATCTAGGAGATAATAAACAAGCACATGAACAATGCATAAGATTGTATTTAGCTAATTGTTAACTATGAGCTCAAACCCTCATTATAAAGGATGAGGATGAGCAAACTCATCCCACAAGAATAGGAAATCACATGCCATGGATTGAGGAGAGGACTCGTCATCCTTCAGTGGTGGTGAGTTGCATATGCCATGGATTGAGGAGAGGACTCCTCATCCTGCAATGATGGTGATTTACTCTCCTCTATGCAAGGGAGAGGTGTTGAGAGTGATTGGACACCTCTCAAGTCAGCTCAACAACCTTGACACCTCATGGGGAATGAGTCAAGGGTCAAATCCAACACCTAAATAAGCTTAAGTTAGCAGGTAACTAGAGTATAATACACTAACACCCCACCTTAAGTATAGCTTAGGTGGGTACGTAGAAATGGGTCCCAGGTACTAGCCATGTTAGGTACCCATGCACAATGCAAAATTCTCAAAAATGAAGAAAGATAGAAAACCTACTGGGAAAAAACTATCCTCCAAAAAGAGAGAAAGAAAAAAAAAATTACAAGTGAAAGAAGAAGAAAGATAGAAGGACTCAAGACCCCCCAAGAACTACTTATATCAAAAGAGTAGAAGAGATATTCCCCCCATAGTAGAGAAAGAGATAGACTTGAAAGCCCCCCATAAGATATGCTATAGTGGGCATAGATGCTTGGTGAAGTATGTTGAAAAGAAGCCATGAACGTTGAACCAAATTTCTCCCTTTAGGAAGAAGGAAAACTATAGAAGTGTGAAAATTATCTTCCCATTCCTGATAGGAACATACAAAAAGAAGTATAAAGGTCTTTCAATTATGCACAAGATCCAAAGATGTTGATGATGCCCATAATGTCTTCATAGAATGATCAATGATCTCTAAGATAAAGCTAATGTGTGACAAAGATTCAGGAATAGGGACCATAGGGTTCATAGATATATGATGATAACTAGAACCATAAGAATCTAATACTGTCACTATAGAAGTTGAAGTAGGCAAGGCATGAGCAAGAATATCTAAAAAAGACAAGGATGATGCAACTTCAATGAAGATGACATAGAAAAGAAGATGAATGTCTTCAATGCTATCATCATGAAAGTTTGAAAGGATGACATATCGCTGATCAAGAGGACAAGAGTGAACCTATAGAAGAGAGTTAGAAGTAGCCTTCAGAGGAGCCAAAGTCTCTATTGAAACAACAGGTGCAAGAGACTTAATAACAACCAATATAGGAGGTGTAGAAAGAGGAGAAACAGAAAGAGATGTCTCTATGTCATCAAGATAATAAAGACTATTCCAATAATCAAGTTCCTCTTCAATATCATCATCATACAAAAGATCATCCTCATCATCATGGGAGAGAAGCATATCTATAGTGGGATTATCTGGGAATGGAGGTTTAGTGGGATCTCCTTATTTTTCCCATAGAGTGGTCCAAAGAATGTGAGGGCACTCAATGTGTGACAAAGCCCATGATGTGTGGTCCCCAACACTTAAACTGATTAATCCTAAGACATGATCATTTCTACTTTCCCATACAAATTTCTACCAACATGCAGTAGGTTCAGGAATAAGTCCAAACAAATATAGCAATAAATGAATCCATTGGAAATGCTTTAGGATTCCATCAAGCTAGGACTTATATTTTCCTTCTCTCAAACTAATGACAGATGGATGATTTCTAATTCCCATTTTCAGACTAGATAATTACCCCCTTTGGAACTTTATTTCAATTCATTAATTATAAAATGACCTGCATAATCTTTCCAAAGAAAAATATAGAAAAGCAACACTTTATAAGTTTAGTGCATGAATTTCTAATAAATCCCCCTTGATTTTTGACACTTTATTATTGTACATAAGCAAATATTATTCAGTTGCACTTACAGTTTTAGAAAATTCTTATAAAAGAAGAGAAAATAATTACATGCAAAAGCCAACCTGGTAGTGAAGAACCATGGCCAGTAGTCATGAGATTTCTTATCTACAAGGAAAACCATAGCACATGGAGAAGAAATCACTAAACTCTCACAACAAGAGTGCATTTTAAATGCAACTTTAACTATTTACTTTAAAAACTCAAGTCAAATGAGCATTTTTGAAATAACAAGATTCTCAAACTGAAGTGTAAGTTTGGACAGTTGGAGAATTTTGAGCCTTTAAGTATGCACCTCCAATTGTCCTTTGTGCAGTGATTTCAAGCTTTACACAATGATTTTGGGCTTCAAAATTGCTTCTGCTCCCAAATGTGTCTAAGTTGGGTGAATTTCGTCATGGGCTACGCAAACACCGCCCTTGCAACCCTACAAAAAGAACCCTCATGGGCCTTCAATTAACTGCCAAACTCGTGGCCTTGTGGGTGATTAAATTCTCGATTTCTAGAAAACAAAGTTGTGGCTATCTTGATCTACACCAAAAAATTGTGACATGAGCAACATAAGAACAACCTTCACAACTTATACAAAAGATTACACAACCAAAATTTTGGTCAGCATATACAGAATCATGATGACCACAGATTAAATCTTGATGGAGAGGTGAAAATGCAATGAACATAGCCAAAATCGTGATGAACGACAATAGAATCACAATGGAAAGAGGTAACTACCACTTAATCACCCAATGGTTGAAGTTGCTAATCACGCCTCAGAGATTTGCTAATCACACCTCACAAATTAGAGAGCACCACAAATTGAAATGTCAGAGGGGGTCAATTCAACTAAACAAATTTTATAAAATACAATAAAATAGTTCACCTAAAGACCTGTACTATCTCCACCTAAAGCTCTGATACCATATTAGAAACTAGGAAGATTTAGGAGATAAGAAACAAAGAAAATGAACAATGCATAAGATTGTATTTAGCTGACTATTAACAATGAGCTAAAACGCTCATTATAAAGGATGGGGATGAGCAGACTCATGCCACATGAACAGGCAATTACATGCCATGGATTGAGGAGAGGACTCCTCATCTTGCAATGGTGGCAAGTTGCACCTGCCATGGATTGAAGAGCGAACTCCTCATCATGCAGTGGTGGCGAGTTACTCTCCTCTATGCAAGGGAGAGGTGTTGAGAGGGATTAGACACCTCTCAAGTCACCTCAACAACCTTGACACCTCATGGGGAATGAGTCAAGGGTTAACTCCAACACCTAACTAGGCTTAAGTTAGCCTAACCAGTGTAGAATACACTAACAATATGGATTGATTTGGATGGTTAGGAATGATGATATTTTTGTACTCAACCCTATGATAATAATATGAGCAAATTTTGGATTTTTTTTAAAAAATGATGCTATGTTTGTGGATGGTTAGCCCTACAAAGAGAGTGTGAGTGGATTTTGGGATGCTTTTTTATTTGATACTAGTCTAGTGACACAAGGATGAAAAGGATTATGCTTGATATTTGCTATGTCTCAAGGATGGTGATGAAGGATATGTTGATTGTTGCACTTGAACTATATTTGGAGTTGCAAGTAAGGATGTTGCTAAATAGCCTAGAAATTTGGGGAGAGTTAAAATGTCTACTCAATTATGGCAAGACTACTAGAGGATATGATGTTTTGATAGAAAATTTTAGCAAGATGATATGGTTTGTATTCAAAGTGTGTCAAAAGGCAAGGTGGATGCTTGATTTGTGATGAAGTCCAAGATTAATGATAATGTGTGATAAAAGTCTGATTCATTGTTTTTTTCCAAAAGGTGATAGTAACCAACCGTAGGTAAAAGCCAAGTTTAAGATGGGAGATGATGATGTATGATGGTGTAAGGTGAAGGTGTGAGAATGTAGTTCTAGTGATGATATATTTTCTGACAACTATGAAAGGTGGTATGCCAATGTTTTGAAACCAATTTTTAGATTCTGAGATAGGCTAAAATCTAGGATGATAGGGGCTGCTTTCTATGATGTTTGTGATAGAATTTTGATAATAGTGGTTAGGTATAAGGAACAAGTATGGTAATTATGAAAAAAGAAAGTTATATATAATTTAGTGACTATTAAAGTAGAGATGACAATGGCAACTAGATGCAACAATAGCACTAAAAAATTAAGATGATTTTGGTAAGATTCTAGAATAGAAACTTGGTAAAACTCATATTAGCGACCTAGTTTTCATAGTGTTCAGTTTTCTATAGTTTTTAAAAATTTAACAAGTTTTAATGTGTTTGATCTAATGTTTTTAGGAGGTGTATTTGATAGCAAGTGAGACATACAATAGTCAAAATTATGCAAATAACTTACACAATGGAACAGAGTGATATTTCATTGGTATTCTTCCATAAGATCCAAAAGTATGGTTTGAACAAGACAATCAATTACACCCTAAGGAATAAAGGTATGATCCTTCACATAGGCCTACCTCACCCTTTGAGGAGTGATTTTAGATTCATATTTGATAGAGGGGTCAACTCATCCATTCCAACATCATGGGCTACCTTGATATGCTTGGCTTTGTAAAAGAGAATTAACTCTTAAGCCTTTTTCTTCAACTATAGATTGGACATGGCAAGTAACTTCTTGGAACAGCGCTATTCTAATGTACTACTTTAAAGAATCATTTCAGAAAGCTTGGATGGATTCTAGAACAAAGGTATTTAATGACACCGTGAACACTAGGAGTATACGTCTTCCATGAGACACTAAATTCTCTAGCTTCCCCTAAGTGACCCATTCCTTCACATGAGAGTAGACAAGGATAGGTATGAATGCCCCATATTTATGCTACTCACTTTGGTTTTCTCATACTTTATATGGCCCACTAGTAAACATGATTTAGGGTCACCTATGAGTTCTCCATTATGGGATGTGTCTCATAAACTAGCCCCTCTAATAAAAAAGAAAGGCTTAATTTTTCGATATTCTTCTTACACCCAAGATCGTCAAATATGCAAGAGAAGATAATACATATCAAAATGCCTTTGGTGACCAAAAAGTGTGAAACACAAGATGTTTCTCTTACACCCAAGATTGTCAAATGACTCAAGGGTGGATGATATGCATTTGGTTTTTCAATCATGGAAAACACAGTGGAAAATTCATTAAAATCTGATTATTAAGCCCAAAATGAAGTGTTATCTATCTAGGAAATTCATGTTTTAAAGAACCAAAATGGAATGTTTAATACATAAAACACACATACAAATTCTTGAAAAGAAATAAATCTTGAAGAAAGAGTTGCAAGCAAGTTGTTAGTTGTTTGATCTTGTATGTCTTAGATCGTTCGTCAACCCTACAAGAAAATTATTTGAAGTTTTATGAAATATTGTGTTCACCCTACAGGAGCTGCACCAAACAAGTTAGGTTAAATTACACCACAACAAACATTAACTAAGTTAGGTTTAGGGTTAGGAAAAGAAACCAAATCCAAAAAAGATTGAAAAAATGACATAAAAGCAAAAAGTAGAATGAAAGCAACACTGTTACCTACAACAATGAATCTGATGTTGAGATGACCATGGTTCAATCTGACAATAGCGACTAGAAAAAGGTACACTAGCAGATTTGTTAAAGACAAAATCAATCATGTTATATCAATCAAATAAAACAAAATTAGAAACCTACAAAATAGAAAGGACGTTAGCATCACATTTAGACAATAGTGACCAAAATATAGTATGACCGTGGTTGAAAAATAGGATGACTACAACTTTGTTCCAAACAATAGTAGTTTTATTCATACACAGAAAAGAAAACCTTTGTTAACTAGTTAAAACCCAAAACAATTGTGGCCAGATTAGAGCAATAGTGACTAGAAAATGAGACGATTGTGTTCAAATTTTAGAATGATAGCAACCTAGTTGGCGATAGTGAACCCTGCAAAATATGACAACAACCTAGAGCCTGCAACTACTCACAAAACATGATGAAAATGTTATATCAAAGGACCTAAGTCCCACCAAGTGTGTCAATTAATGTAAGAGAGAAAGATGGATTAAGATTATATCAATAAATTCAACCAAAATGAAATCAAAACAAGGATTATGATCCACCTACTCATGAAATGCAATTGTCATAGTTATGGATTCAAACAAACAAAGTTAGCACAATCAAATTGAAACATAAATGAATTCAAACTACACAATCTTACCATCCCATGTTGGAGTATATTTTTGTTGATGATGACATGTCAAAGTACCTTTCAACACAAACCCTCCATGATTGCAAAAGCCTGATAATGACCTAAAATGCAATGGTGAGTGCTCAATTTGCTCAAGACTCGTTTGGACATGATCTCTTCATAAATTCTCAAGATGACTTATGAGAGGGGTGAAGGTTCTATTATAAATTTGATGAAAATAGATGAATGGATAAGATTTAGTTAGAAACCCCACAAAAAAAGGGTTGAGATTGATCAAAAACACCCACAAAGGAGAATGAATCAAGGGAGGATGGATGGAGGAGATTAGTTAGAAATCAAGCTAGCTCCACCATTTTCGGAAAATGGTTGAGATATTTAAGATCAATGGTTGAGGGTCGATTTTAAGATCAAGGGTGATAAATGGTTGAGACAAGTTGGTTGAGATATTTTAAAATGGAATATTCTAAAGGAATATACTTTGTGGAGGGGAAATAGGATAATTAAATAATTACAAATTATTTAATTCATGTAACAAGAAGATAAAAGGATAAGATAATTAAATAGTCAAGATTATTTAATCGTGATGGGATTAGAAGAATAATGGTGATGCTAATTAAATAATTAGGATTATTCAATTAGGGTAATAATGAGGAATCTTAGTGACAAAATGGATAAATTAATTAAATAATTCAGTATCATTTAATTAATAGAGAGAAATAAAGTTAATTGGTCAAAACGATGCTAAAAGAGGATTAATGATGCAAATTAAGTGAAATGCAAGGATGAGGATGACAATGATGTTAGTGATGGAAAAATGCGATTCAGGATGTGTGATATGTGTTAATGCATTTTGACATGTCTATAATTACATGAGACCATAATTCACCATATGGCTATTTTATTATCTAATGGGATCAAAGTGCTCACTTTCTTAAATCTCCATGATACTTGTAAAGTTATTGATTTTATTTTCTCTTTTACAAACTTTTCATCTAAGGTCAATGTTCAAAGAGTTTAATCTAAGAAAAGCACATGTGGGGTTTTCAAGTAGTGAATGTTAAAGTCATAGGTTTTTCCTAAAAAATATAATAAAGAGGTCAAAAAATTGATTACTAGACTAGCAGTGTTCTTTAAAATATTATTTTTCCATAATAATGACATGTCAAAGACATTTAAATGTAAATTACTTTTTGATTTCATGTTCATTGAACAAATATGTAAGAGTTAATGAAATCCAAGCAATACCCATACCCTTTGTTACTAAGTAAGAGTAAGATTTGAGTCTCTAGGATATGGGTAACACATTAGAGCGTTATTAGGATTTGAAAGTCTAAAGGTGTTTCCCTAAATATAAAGAAGTAATTTAGCCTCAAAGAGCTTTGTGGTAAATTCAATACGATTATTGTCACAAGGATGAAGTGAACAGTGCGCTTGAGGAGCACTGGACCCAGTTCGAGTGCGGTGCAACAGGGTTGTACCCTTGGTATTGCAAGTTATGTGCAGTGCATGTGTCAATGCGTGAGCTTAGGCGAGTTGCAGTGGTGATGTGAGTTGGACACAAGGAGTATATTGGACATAAAGTCTAGGACTCGTCCCAGGTCACACCGAGTCGAGGAGCCATCCGGCAATCCGTTGGGCATTAGCTAAGCCGTGAGGCGCGATCCAAGTCTGTAATCTATGTAAGTGGGCTGAGTTGCATTGGAAGCTAGGTGCTTGGTGTTAGTGTTGCAAGAAGTGCTAAGGCGAGTTGGGACAATATGGTTCTAGCAACAAGGCCGAGTTACTCATTGTAGCGTGGGCAGAATGCAACATGGAGCATAAAGGAGTGCTGAGTCATGCCCAGTCATGGCGAGTTAAGGTAGGTTGTGCCAGTCAGGGGTGCAACCCTACAAGGTGAGTTGGACTCGTCCAAGAGTTAGTTAGGAAATGAAAGTCTGCAGAGGTCATGCCAAGTCATGACATAAGAGTTAGTCAGGCTAGTTAAAGAGTCTGCAATGCAAAGTGAAAGACCCTATGGGCTATGAAGTAGTATAAGACAAAAAGGCATAAATTAGGGAATTTTCTTGTTTCTCGGTGTCATCCTACAGCATGGTGGGATTCGTACTAATAGCTTATATAGGGAGGTATGGTCGTTCGAAAGAAGGAATACCATAGGAATGCAATTAAGTGCACCGAGAGTTCACGATAGGATACCAAATGGAAAGGGTATCTCGTGCTCTTCCTTCCAGGAGCGAAATAGAAGTAGCTCCCGCCTCGAGTCAAACAAGTGACTTAGGTGTCCATTATGGTTATTAGGGACGAGGTAAGATCTCGTTCCGCCTTGACCATGATGGGAGAGGTTGTGTGGTAAACTCAACATCCTGAACCCTGTGAATGCAAGTAACGGGGCCAGCATGAGATAGCTCTAAGGTGTGCTACCGAAGGGAGCTGGATGTTGGAACTCATCCCAAGTGATGAGGCAAAGCGAGACACATGGTTGGGCGAGCTACATATCTGAGTCGGCAACAGTTAGTCTGGGATAGCCAAGATTCCAGCAATGTCGAGTGAGACTGGAACTTATGTTGGGGGTTTCAGGAAGGCGATCTCATGTGAGCCTAGGGACACAAGAGCGAAGGCTAGTTCTCAGCATTGGGTGTGCAAAGTTGAGGAGTCGTACAATGTGAAGGTGTGCTCCTTGCAAAGAAGAGTTGGGCCATGTCGTGCAAGGCACACATGGGCACCACGAATGTTATTGAGTGTTGGTTATAAGCTTGGGGAAGATCTCAGTCCTTTGCAGTAGAACCAAGTGGGAAACTCAAGGGCTGGACTCATTTGTATGGTGTACAGCTGGTGCAAGGATGGATGCCAGTAAGGTTGCTGGTCACCTAGGAATGGGACAGCAAGGAAGGGATTCATAAGATCCGTATTGGTATCATTGGTGCAAGATCTCAGAAGGGTTGCATGATGCAACAAGATGCTATTAGAAAGGTGGAACCAAGCCAGACTTGGGAAGCAGCTGAGTAGGTATCGCGAGATCAAAGGTGCGCAGTCCTTGGAGTCATTGGGCCAAGTGAGTCAGGGATCTCGGGCTCAATGCAGTAAGGAGGAAGTCAAGTCCTCAAAGAGCTAAAAGGAACTTAATGTGAGTTTGACGTTGGATCTAGGAGCGCTCAAGGAGCTAGTCTGCGTGAAGGGCAAACTCAGGGTTCAAGGTGGACGAGTTTAGTAATCAGTTGTCTTATGGGGGACACAAAGGATGAAGACTCGGTGGAATCACCAAGACTACAAAATATGCAGCAGCCTTTCAGGATAACTGGACAAAGTTAGACATGGTCGGACCATGCAAGCAGAAGAGCTCATAGCAGCTCGCAGGTGCATAATTCCACGATGCACTTGTAGAAGTCGAGCTCCTTCCAGATGGAGGACTCGCAAGCAAAAGGCGTAATCTGAGAACTTGAAAGGGCTCATTCGTAAGGGAGTCGTGAGTATGGTTGAGCAGTGCCGCACAAGGTTGACTTCTCAGGGAGAAAAGGGGCATTCGATCCATGCTCTAGTCTAGCCGTGTGACAATTATCATGTGTTCAAGGTCTACAAGTGCCAAATTCTTCTACACAATATGATTTGAGTGTTATTTATTCGTAGAAGAGATTTATTGATTTAACAAATATGTTATAGCACATTTATTTAATACATAGTTGAACTGAGATGTGATGAATAGACACAACGGATTGGAACAAGCTTCAAGTTCACGTGACATTAAGAGAAAGATTTGTACATTGCCAATAAAACTTCTTTGTGTGGAATGAGTAAAGAAAGAGGTGATTTATTTTGGGTAGGCAGAGTCTATACTTGTTTTAATCTAATTAGTAGTGTTTATTTATGTAATTTTGTCTATAGCAGATACATTTGGCATGATATATGTGTAGTGACAGACTTAGAATTCGTATGTTTGGCCCTAATTTTCGAACTGTGGGTGCCTCCATGAAATATGAAGTTATTAGGTTAACTTTTAAACGGGCTGAAGGAAGTATACTTTGTTTTGGGAGTATACTTTGTTTATATCAATGTATATGCAGTACAGGAGGTGGGATATGTAGTCAGTAATGGACAAGGGATATTGAATATATCTCTCTCAAAGTAATCTTGATGATAAATATAATAGGTGTTACCCTTTAACAGCTCTTTAACTCGAAAAAAAAAAAAATCTGGGTGGAGTTAGGGCCTTATACAAACTCCTTATACATTTCTATAAGGAATTTTTTATTTCCTTTTTCAATTTTATACAATTCTTTGTACACTCATGAACAGCACGTTCGACTTGGCTTTGTTTAAGCATTTGCTGGTTAAATTTTTACAGTGGTAAATTTATGGGGCATTGAACCAGTCAACATCATGTACGTCAAGAAGTGGTAAATTGTCATTTTATTTTAAAATTGAAAGCAGGTAGATATTGAAGTACGGTTAGAAAAGATTCTGTTTGATAGATTGATTTTTTTATTTATATACCACATGAAAATATTTGATGAATACAATTATTCAATGTAGTTTGTGGAATTTTACTTTTTGGAAGCAATAACAGCGATAAAGAGATGAATTGATATGATAATACAAGTGGTATATAGAAAACACTATAATCTATCAATTTGGACCACTGAATCATGTCGTGTAATAATTGAATGTTTCCACGCTTGTAATTCTTCACCGAAATAGATAAATGATGGATGGACGTCACTGTGACAGCGGGGGAAACTCTAAAGAAATTGTGGTAGATGGAGTAAAATAATTAGAATAGCTTGTTTAAATGAGTGGCCGAGCTTCCTGGTACAAGTGCCATGGCCTCATGTTCCTTCCATTGCTAACGCTGCTCGCCACAGTTCCCTCGCCTGTGGACAAAATATATGAATATCCCTGCCCACCTTTTTCCAGACCACCGTTTCAAATATTAGTCCATGGTCTTTGTTTTTCTTTTACTAGGAAAGGCTGCCACCGTCCCATAATTTTGTCCTTGCGATTTTCTATATCAAGTGCCCACCAACAGTGATCATGTGTTGGATTTGCGAATATCCTCTTCTGATTCAGATAGAGCTTATTTTCCAGTTCAATGTACCTAATCATTTAGGGTTTTATTCTTCTTTTCTAGGCCTGTTTGAGACAGTTAAAATGATTGTAGTATTCCACAGTGGCTTCTCTTTTCTTGGTTGGAGTTTAAAAGAAAGTCTAATCCCATTTATTATTCAAATCGAATCTATGACGTACTGTACTGCTATTGGGAAGATCGTTATGTATTATGACATGAATTAGTGGAGTTTAAAAATCGACGCAAGTTGAAGAAAAGACGACTGAGAGCGACGAGAGCCACTGAGAATCTGAAGCTTGCTTTTCAACATACATTGAATACATTTTTCACAATATCAGTATCGCACATGTTGTGGAGTCACATTCTCTTAGTATCTTAAAGTCATTTAATAATTATATTGCAAACGATCAACTCCTGTCCTTACTAAAACAAAATATTAAAAATCTGGTAAGAGACAACGCATTCATGATGCTACCAGGCAACTTGTCTTTACTAGGTAGTTGCAAGCTGCAAATATTTTATTTGAAAGCTTCTATTACTAAACAAGAAAGATTCTCGTCTTTTTGGGGTTTCCTATTTCTTGTTTTAAATACGTTTCTTGTCATATTTGTAAAATGTAATTTGTTTCTTATTTTAACAAAATTATTATTTTTTATAAATTAATTTAAGAAGATGCTTACTTTGATTTTATGAGTTAATTGTCATGACCTTTCATTAATAAAATAATCAAAATAAACCGTTAATGAAATATTAAAAATAAGAAGAAACAAAAAATATTTAATTTCAATAAAATTTAATGTAGTAGTTTAAGTATTTTTTTTAATTTTTTTTTAAAAAAGTGGCAAGCCACAAACATTTTATTAAAATAAAGCAGATAAGTACAATGCAGAGAGTAATATCATAGTTACAATGAGGAAGCAAAAGCCGAGCAAAATTATGCTAGGAACAAAACAAGGGAGCCATAAGTAAAGCCCAACCAGAAGTTTAACAAGAGCCTTCGGGCTAATAAGACCATCGAGAAGCAAGAAGCAGTTCGACCCCACATAGGGTTTACAAAGTACAAAAAACCACCATTTGAAAGATCGCAAAATTCTTGGAAGAAACATAAGCCAGATAATACATAAAGAGCTGAGCATTCGAAGACACCATGCAACGGCCAGAAAAAATGAAACCAGTAGAGATTCTAGTGATAAAAAGCAGTTGCACTGAAGAAGAGAGAAGGAGAAGACATGAATAGTAATACCTGTGATTGCACTAGGAAGAACCAAAAATGGAGCCATCAAAGCACACTAGTAGATACCACTTTCAACCAAGGACTCCAAGTCAACGAGAGGAGCAAAGTATGGTGTGGAGTGAGGCTCCACAAGAGAATGACGAATCAAGAATTGAACCGCATCAAAAAGATCCAGAAGCATATTAGAATATGTATGACCCAACCTTGGTTTGAGCCCATGTAGATTTCTAATGAAATCATAGGAGTAATCATCCAACAAACCATGACCCATTAAGCTCAAGAGAGTAGAAATTGATCGATCAGAGAGAATAAATTGATGACATAAGACACCACTCACAAGGTTAGAACCATTCTAGATATCATAATTTTCTAAAGCATTATGCAGTGAAGAAAGCGAACAAACATGTAGGAGGAGATATGAACCTACCAAGAATTTATCCATTTCACCACACCAAAGCACATCCATCAATTTTGAAACAAAGTGAGAGGCTACCTCATGAGGGAGTGACATAGCTTGGAACTCCAACCAATCATGCCCCAGGATTGTTTGTATTGCATCTTCCACTAGCTTACATTCTAAGATACAGGTTCGACCCAATTTTTCTAATGAGAAGGGTCTCAAATCCCTTAATTCCTAATATTTTGGCAGGACAAGAATTTTGAAAGAGTTTTGTATGATGCATTCCTCCAAAAGCAAACCAATTTATAGAAAAATGAAGACCAAAAGTAGCCCATTAATAACATTTTCACATGCCAGAAGTCATACGGTTGAAGCAGGATAATTAATGCCAAAGTGATCTCACTACACCAAAAGATGGTGCATAGAAAAATTAAAGAGCCAAGAATGTTATGTTGTAAGGCAATAGAGTAGGATGAAGCCATTTGTCACCAAGATAAAATTTGGTGACGACGAGGTACCAAATAAGCTGCAATTTGAATCAATTCTGAGAAATGGAGATCACCATATCTGTTTAACACATGCAAATCTTTAATTTAACAAGGAACCCAAAGAGAGGTGGCAACCGAAGTACACCAGGGTATTCCCAGAATTTGTGGGAAATGAGCATATGAATTTGGCATTCACACGATTCACAAGTACCAAAATTATGGCAATAAATGTAAACCATTTAGTAGA
>VDFB02264794.1:0-13164 GCA_007258455.2 Sequoia sempervirens | reverse complement strand
GACAGCTTGGAACCTTTGACTCTCCAAACTTAGATAGATGAGCAATGATGGGTGGATACAAAAGTGTGCGTGGAATTAGGACCAATTGCTTGATATACCTTGTACATTGCTTGAGAAGATTGCTTTTTCTTTTGTGGATGTCTTTGATGGATACTTTTCCCCTTTTTATTTTGCTCCATAGTTTCTTTGACTAATGGAGTTTGATAGGATGATTTTTCTTTATATTCTTGGTATCCATTTGTATTTTCTGATTTGTCCATTATGCTTCAACTTCTTTTTGCTTTGATAACATTCTTCGTACTTTGATTCTGATCATTCATTTGATGTTGGTCCCCATTCGTGGATGGGGTGATGGGTGGATGAAGATTCATGGCATGACTGGTTGTAGTATTGACACTAGCTTCATCATAAGGACTCTTCGTGCTCCCTATGTTGATGTTTGCTTGAGACGAAGTTTCCCCCAGTATGGTGATAGTATCACCTTTATTCATTGATTCTGCTTGTTTTGAGATATATTTTTCAGTAAACATGCTCTGACAAATGACCACTGTAGATGACATTGTTTCAATTTGCCGCTTTGCTAACTCTGGATATTCTATCTGACTTGTTTCCTTCAGTGGATAATGATGGATATCTTTATTCATGATGTCCTCAATCTGAGTTTGGGACATATTCGATCCTGATGTTGACAACTCTGTTTGATTGTAGGAATTAAGAATCTGCTCTTTTTGTGTAACACAATCTTGTTCTAGCTTTAGATCATCTACGTGTCCATCCATAGAAAGCATCTCAAGGGTAGATGGAGGAGTAAGTGCTATGTGGATGTGATCATCTTGTGTGGATAGGAGAATATCCATTAGATCATTGTAGTATCTTGGAGATACAAATTTTTGATCTTGAATGATTTCAGAGTTGCTTTCGACATGCTTTGGATCAAGTTCTTGACATAGGGCAGCTTCAAAGGATGGATTTCTTACAAAGGGTTCTTGGAAGTCGTTATTAGACATGGGGAATGGCTCAATATCCTCAAGTGTTGAGTTCAAAGTTCTTTCAGTATCTGTAACCATGCAGTCAAAGGGGATCAACATGTTTTGAAAAGGACCATTGCTAGACTTTGGTGAAAGATTTTGATCATGCTTTGGAATAAATTCTTGAGATATGTCCTCTAACTCGTAAGGCGATGTAGAGACATTTTCAACATGATCATAGGTGAACTGATTGTGCATTATGTCAATTGGATCAAATAATCCTAACACTCCTTGAAAGAGATCACTAAAAAGTGGCTCTTGATGTATGGTGAGTTGATCATCAGATTGTGTAGATATATCTTCAATGTGCTCCTCGATGGAGAGGTTTTGATCATTGTTTTCGACAATTGCGATGGAGAGATTGTGAATGTCTTCGACCATAGCATCAAGTGATGTTGATATTTCTTGAATTGGCTCATTGTCGAGTTTTGTTGGTGGATTTTGATCGTGATTCAAAAGTGACTCTTGACATATGTCGATTTGATCATTGGATGAAGTAAACGTGTGCTCAGTGATGGATTGATCTTGATCCTTGTTTTCAATAGTTGTCATCTTTTGTGTTTGTGCTTGTGTTGGTTGGGTAGCTTGAGAGGCTTGGGCAACTTGAGAGGATTGTTTCACTTGTTTAGCTTGTGTTGCTTGTTGCATGGCTAGATATTGTTGGAATCCCTTTTGAAAAGCAGCTTGTAATGTCGCGTTGTATTGGATTGATGTAGTGGAAATTGGTGGTGGTGGGGGTGGTGGTGGATTTAGAATCATGTTGGATGTAGTGACAAGTGTTTGAGATACGCTCGGAGTGATCATGGTAATGAGAGGTTGAGATGTGATGGGTGTGATAGTGGTGGTTGGAGTGGTCAAAGTGATAGAGATGGTTGGAATGAACGAGGTGATAGGTCCTTGGGAGACTGTATTTCGATTTGGGATCAATGTTGTTGTTTGATTAGATACCATCTGTTGGTGCGATGTCGATGGTATATTCAAAGGATTTGTCGTGATGGTTTGATTGATGTTAGGTGGATTGATTTGGATGGCATGATTGGTGTTAGGTAAAGGGGGAAGCCCTAAACCAAGGAATGATGTAGGTAATGGTGGTGGAGATTCCCTTGGCGCAATGCCTCAACTATTTTGGAAAGTTCGCAATTTGATCTCGCCAAATTTGTTCTTGATTTTGATCTTGACTCACTTTGAGATAGTTGATTTGGCTTTTGTTTAAGCCGATTTGGGATGCCTACTTGGACTTTTGGAATGGGATTATGGGAAAATTGACTTTGGATAATGTTCTGATTTGGGATGATGTTCAAATTTGGCATGATAGGATGAACATTGTTGGTATTGGGAATCATTTTTCCAAAGTTTTCCGAGTTAGGATTCATGTTTCGAAAAGTTACACTTGGTACATCCACATTTGGTTTGTAGGGATTTGGTGGAATGACATTGTTCGTTTCAAGGCTCATGCATTGATTATTTGATTGGTGGATTTGCAATTTGGACTTAGATCTATCATTGGGAAATGTGTTCCAAACTTTGACATGGGCATACTCACACTTGTTGTACCATTGATATTTGTCGAAGGCAATGATCCTATGCATGGACTTTGATAATTGATAGGCATTGCAAGGCTTTGAAGATTCAACTGATTTGGATTACCCAAGATGTATGGATCAAGTGTATATTCCATGTTCCTCTTGTGTTATGACCTTATTGCGAAAGTGACCTCTAAGATTCTTAGGACCAATGATGAGATGGAGGATGAAATGTGTAAATGATATGAATGACAAACGTTTAGGAACTTTGTATCAGTGCTAGACTTAGGGATTTTGATTTTGATTGTTTGATGTGGATGATGAACTTGTAAACCCTAAGATGTTGGATGTTATCTTTAGGATGAACTTGTTCAAAAGGTTTGCTAATTCAATTAGATGTATGAGAAAGGATGCATTCCCACACACCTAATTAAACAATTGACTTTGATTTGGTTTAAGGATGTACCCAAGTCTAGAATGATGTTTGCAAAGATCTAAAGTTGTTTTGGTGAGATGGATTGATGAATGTTTGGAAGATAGATGAAAGTTTTGATGATCCTAAGAGACTTAGAGAGACTTTGTTTACTAGGCCAAGGTATTGAAGAACACACTTTTCTCTAAGAGCAATCAAAAGACCAATATAACCAAGAGATATCAAGCACATGTGTGGGGTCCAATTTGTTATCTTTGCTTAGTGTATTCCTTTTACCACAAACACACTCTTGATTAAAGTTTCAAACTAAGATGTCCAATGTCTTAATTTCTTTAAACCCCACAAGATATTTTATGTGGAAATTCAATGAACTTAAGGCAAAGGTTTTCCTATTGTTTACTCAAGAAGACAAATTGAGATATAATCCAATGCTTAGGAACCTCTACGAACGAATTGCAGGGAAAGCAGTAACATATGGATTGAGTCAATGATATTTGTCTTAAAGAGGGTTTGAAATTTTGAGAACCATGTTGAATGTTTGTTTGCAAAATGTTTTCGAATAATACTGTGTTTTCAAACAAAGAATAATTACAATCCCATGGATGTGATAGACAATGTTTGTTGAGTCCCCACTTTGGACAAGTCCAACTATGTTTAACTTTAGCGAATGGTTAGATGCTTGACCCCATTGGCTCCCCTCCATGAAACTCACTTATACGGGGCCAAGCATCAACACCCATGAAACTCCCATGGCATTTTCCATCTCTACTAAAAGCCATGTGTATAGCGCTTCGAATGCCTAAACCGCTCTTGCACCAATAAAATTAAGGATTTTGGAAAATTCTAACACATAGGTTCTAGTAAGGACTTTCCGTCAGGAGATTGACGATACCAAGAGTCCCTTTCGATCCATCCGCTTCGAGCCAACCGCTGGATTATGGCGCTTAACCAAAACCCCATTTATATCCCTACTGGAAATACTCTTTGGCTTTAGAGTGTTACCGGTTGAGTCGCCGCTGGTGAGTACTTTTTCCCCAAGGCAGGCCCTCTAAGATAAACAAAAGCAAGCAAAGACAGAATCCGTAACTCGATCGATCTTTGATGGCACAAAGAAAGAGAATGTACGCGAAAATGCCCCTACTCACACTCGCACAAGATGTTCAATTTTTAAGCCCAAAATGAAGTGTTTTAAAGCAATAAAATGTATTTCGAGTGTTTCTCTTGCACCCTAGATCGCACGAAGCGCAAGGGGAGAGGATACGTACTCAAAAGACAATCACACAAATCAAACACTTGTTCGTTTTATACCCTTCAAAGCAATTGTGAATTCATTTTAAGCACCAAAATGAAGTGTGAGGATTGCTTGTCCAATTTTTAGCCCAAAACGAACTCTAGTAAGTTTGTCCTAAGGTTCGTTTTAGGTCCTTTGCAATGAAAATCAAATTGTTCGTTTTAGACCCAAACGAAAATTAGTGTCCTAAAACGAAAAGCGAAACAAATTCGTGAGGTAGTGTTGATCAAACACTAAAGTGTTTAAAAACACATTGTGTTTTCAAAAAAAAAGAATTTCCCCTCCTTGGTTTTCATTTGATAGCCTTCTCTTTGTTGATTTTTCGCTTCCTTGTACCTTCTTGCCTTCGTTGTTCGTTTGTACCTTTTCGCCTTCGTTTGCTTTTGTACCTTTTGAGATTATTTAAATATTGTTTATTCCATGTTCGTTGTGTAAACAAAATCCCCACAATACAAAAAAGACAACCATGAGAAGATTTAAGCATTAACTTCAAAGAAAAAGAAAAAAAAAGACTAATGATTTTAACCAATGAACAAAGCATTTATAAGAGTCTTGATTTCCACTAATTTTAAAGCAAACTTTGACCAAAAAAGGAAAAAAGATACTTGGATAACAAAGATCAAGGTCTCCCTTGCTAACAATTTAATCCTATCAATCTATGATTCCATCTTTCAACAATGATTAGATCTTTTGGGACAAAATATATTTAATCTTTCAACAAGGATCAATAGCTTTAAAAATATTGTTTTTCAACAACCTCATAACCAAATCTTTCCATAGTATCCAAAATTTTAGCTAAAATGTTTGGTCAAAGATCAATGTCTCTCTCATTAGCCATAAACAATTTAATGCAGACAAGTAAAGATCTATAAAGTCTTGATTCTCATTGATTGATCCTGCAAAAAAAGAGAGAGTTAATGATAGATAAACTTTCCAATTAATGCCATGAGTGGGTGAGAAGTCATGTTTCCTATCTCCTCTGCCATAAAGAGACTGCAGGTCAGTGCGTGGAGGTCAAATAGATTTCAAATGTTAGACAAAGAATTTTTGACAAGCAGCGCCAGATTGAGTTGATTTGAAAGGATGCATCAGATCTTCAAATGCACTTGGTAAGTTAAGAAACAGTGCCATAAATGCTCCAGAATGCCTTTCCTCTAGTTAGCAGTCATCAGTGGAAGTGTAACAATCAATAGAGCGATAGAAAGACCAAACTTCAGAACGAAAAATGCTTCACAATACACGACCTGCACAAAACAGAAAAAAATGCGTCAGAAATCTGTACGTTCACAATATCGTTGGAGATGATTACAAGACCTACACAAAACAGAGAAAAACGTGTCAGAAATTTCAAGCAAATGCTATTGTCATAGTGTAAAACTGAGTTCCACAACCGTTGGTTAGCATTCTTGCAGCCTCATGTGAAAGCATAGACAAGGCGTTCGAATTGTTTGACAGAGTGGCTGTGGTTCATCTGACCGGTGCCCAAGCCTACGCAACCTAAGACCATATCACATCTTTTTAATACATTTGGTAGGTATGAAGCCAATGAATCAAAAATAGGAGTGGAGAACGTGCAGACTGTTTAATAGAAAGCTTCAAAGACTCACATCATCACGAACTGCGCAGACCAAATGATGTTAACTTGAAAATTTGCGCTTAACTTAAATGCTATCATCCATGGTAGTTGATATTCATTTCACCTTTGCTGGCCATGCAACAGTTTTGAAAATAAAATCTCCTCTGTGCGCCCTAAAATAATATCCCAAATGTTTCAAAAGAAAAAGAAAAGAAAACAAATGCGGATGCACAGGCAGAATATGTGAATTGTTTGACAGATCGCCTTAAAGCGACATGATTGCAGCAAATGTGATTTGTTTTGATAGGCAGTCAATGTGGATTGTTGTCTTTCTCTGGGACAGCACGGGAAGACTATCATTGAATGAATATCATTCTAAAATATCTTGCAGGATATGCACAGAATGGATAGGTTGAAAAGGCGTAAGAGACTTTCAATCAAAAAGCATAAAAACTGAATTTGGCATATCAATTGTATTCTAACACAGCCATTGTATTCTGACACCCCTAACCGCAAGTTAATGCTAGTAGGGCAGCGATTTAATGCTTGAAACAACACTTGATGGGAGAGAAATAAATGTCCTATGCAGGGTGCGAGATCATCACCAGTAAAAGATGAGCACGCCTATCAATATACCAAATTCATACGCTGTGATGTGATTTCCCCCGCAACCAGAGCAAATTCAAATCTTTTGGCTTATCCATACGCGCCTTCCTCCTATCATCTTTCCTTCATTCATTTAAAACTCGTATGATATGAAATCAAAGAGTTTTATACGCTAGGTAACACCAAGTTAGTCAAAAAGATACGCGATTTCAGGCACTTTTATATGACAGCAATGAAATAAAATATGACAGCAATGAAGCAAATCATTATCAGGAAATAATGGCTCCTTCCTGTCACAGTGGTAGTTGCTAGACGTTTCCTTTGTCCTTCCCTGTCCATCATCTAGTATTATGGGCACGGTTTGGTTAGCATCATATATCTTGAAGAATAAGCTACTTCTTCATTGAGATCACAGCACGAATGTCAATAAAGAAACCCCCTTTTGCTTATTATGTGTATCACAATGCTCTATAGCGTGGCTGGCTTAAGCGGAATCCCAAAATATACAAAGATAGTGTGGCGCTTCAACATGTTCAGCGTATTCAAATCTTTGTTGGCGGCCAAGTGACTGTTGATTTGGCTCGACTATATGAGGTCAGTCAAGATTCAAGGCCTCCAGATACTATGTACAAAACTCTTGACAAATACATACTTTCACAGCCAATCACCCATTCGCTGCAAAAGTTATTTCTAAGCTGCTGAAGGAAGCAAAACAAAGAATATATTCAACAACTGGAGAAAAGTGACTGCTGTGCTCACAGCATTAAGTGGGATTATATAGTCCAAATCAATGTGATGTGGTCAGGAATGACGTGACATTGCAAGCTTCCTAGTTCAGGAAACTTGTAAATGTGGATAATACAGATCAGTAAATTTGAACAATACACACCAAAAATGGAGGGATCTATGCTAATATATTTGAACAATGAAAGCATAGATTTGAAGTACGTGAACAAAGTATGCTTAGAAAGCAGATTAAAAGAGGATTAAAGCAGATTTAAAATATACATCAATAGTCCTATTTAAACAATATATGTTTAAAATTGGATAGCCCTCCTTCTAGCGCCATTATGTAGACCCTAAATCTGCATTTTGCTCAAAAATAAACAAGCATGAGTATTGTTAAATCAAGCAAAATCAAATATAGAATCCATATGAAATATAGAATCATGTTTCATAATGCAATCCAAAGAACAAAATATCAACTAAACTAAGTGAAAGCATAAAGAAGCAAGAATCCAACTCTATCTCATATTGGATTGGTGTCACATGTGCTAGTGACCCTTTCCCAACCCTTGATCGAAGCTCAAATTGAAAATGCTATGAAGATGGTGGAGTGATGGTGAACAAGATCAAATCTCAAATGAAGAGAGTAACCTTGCATAAAATTGTGAAGGATTTGCTCAAAGATGAAGCACCTATTTAAAGATTTTCAAAATGCCAAGTGTTGAAGAGGGACCAATGTGGGATCAAAAACAAGCCAATGAGTTGAGGACACTTGTCATCATGTGATTAGTTGATGTATATGCAAGATTTGGGAAGAGTGCCCAAGAGGGGAATTTTGAATTCAAATTTGCAATAAATTTTGAGAGGGGACAAGAAAGAAGAGCAATAAATGCCATGTTTGACTTGTCATGTTGAGAGAAAATGAGGTTTTAATAAATCAATAAAATTGATTTATTGTGCAAGTGGCTAGATCTAGATAATGCAAGTGGGATGTGATTAGCATTAGATTAGGATTAGATGATGATTATGCTGATTTAATGCTGATTAGGTGAGTTGACATTTTGGACTTTGATATTTGATTTATTTAAATCAGAAAATGATGGAATACAATTTAGGATTTGATTTAAATGAAGTCCTGATTTATTTAATTAAATGGATGATGCAAGATGAAGGTTGAATGATAATGTTTATGAGATTATTTAATGAATGATTTAAAGGTGATGAATGGACCTAATGCAACATCTAGTTTGACTGAATCCGATCGAATGCATAATGTAAATTTTGCATGTCTACACTAACATAAAAAACTAATCATGAAGGGAATTTTTCACTATCTGAATGGTGGATGAGTGACTTCATGCAATCAACAAGCCATCAACATAGAGAACCAAGAAAGTGTGAGTATCATCCTACTACAAAATGTAGACATTACTATCAAAATGGAATTAAATTAACCCAAATTTTAGAAGGAAGGAATCTATCTTGGCATACCAAGCCCAAGGGGCCTGTTTGAGGCCATATAGAGACTTCTGAAGATGATAAACAAGTAAAGGATTATGTAGTAACCCTTGTGGCTACTCCATATATATCTCATATTAAAGGTCATTGTGAAGAAAAACACTCTTCGCATCCATCTGATGAACTTCCCATCTATGAGTTGCATCGATAGCACGACAAGTTGGATGGAATTCACTTTGGAAACTAGTGTAAAAGTCTCAGAGTAGTCAATGTCAGGAACCTGGGATAATCCTTTGGAAACCAAGTGATCTTTATGATTATCAACTGACCCATTTGTTGTAAATTTTGTTTGATAAATCCATTCGCATCGAACAAGTTTCCTTCCCTTAGGAAGTGGGACAAGATCCCAAGTGTGGTTCCTCTCCAAGGAATTGAACTCTTCCTACATAGTAGAATCCCACTCAAGGACACTCGAAGCTTCCCAAAATTATTGTAGATCAAAAGTTGTAGCAAGGAAGAGATGTGGAGCCTCTTGAAATTATGATCTAAAGAATCCCCTACCCAATCACTTGTTGCCTAAAATTTTTGATGAGCACAAAGAGGCCACATGTCTAGAGAAGGTGGAGAGTCTGGATGAGAAAAATCAACCTTTGAAGGTGGGTTGTGTGCACCCTCATTATCATTGTCATCATCTGAAGTGGATGAAGAAGACTCCTCATCAAGATCAAAAGGATTATTATCCTTTGAAGAATTATCATCATGATGCAAGGAATCCAATCTGATGGTGGTCTGATAAGTGGTAAGAGAAGAATTGGAAGGGCTCTCCTCAAAATGAACACTCCTCTCAATGAAAAACTCATGAGTGGTAGGATGAAGAAGCCTATAGCCTTTGATATTATTTGGATAACCAAAAAATATGCAAGTCTTGCTTTTTGGGTCCATAGCCTTGTGTTTCTCAGTTAGAATGTGAGCCCATGCACTAGAGCCAAACACTCAAAAGTGTTTAAGAAAGGGTTTATGATCGTTCCAAGCTTGAAAAGGAGTTACCACCTTCATAGCTTTGTGAGGAAATCAATTATGGATATAACACACATAGTTAATGAATTCTATCTAAAAATGTGGTACCAAAGACTTGGGTTGAATCATATAATTGGCCATCTCTTTCAAGGACCGAGTTTTGGATTTTGCAACTCCATTCTTTTGAGGACTATAGGGAACTATATGTTGCAAATCAATACCTTCCTATAATGCTGTAAAATTGCACCCCTTGCAATTTCACATACATTCTTGTATCCACTTTAGTGTCCACTCCCCTAGCATTTGTGTAGGCTCATTTTAGCCCCTGCATTAGCCTTTTTCCCTTCTCGGGATGCTCAACACCCCTTTTTATCATTTACCGTCACGCGTCAGCTTTGCATCAGAACTTGTGTTTTTCCCGTTCTCATTGTTTTGTAGTGTGATGTGTTCAGACACTAGCGTGTCGCATGGATGTCTATGCACAACACTAGCGTCCTACGACATTTCAACATTCAAATGACTATTTTCTGTGCATGTTTGCCACTTGTCATCTACTTTTGTCCATGGTAATGGCTCAGGATTCCTTGTAATCGCCCGAGAAGCTTCTTTTTGCTTCTCTTATCTCTTTATATGCTATATTTTCAATCCTATTGCTTCTTCTAAGTGCGTCTAGCTTCACCTCTAGTTTCATTCCAACTTCTAGCTTCTTTCCAACCTTGGCTCTGGCACTTTCTCTCTTGTTATTTTGTTTGCACAACTTCATATAGCCTTATACAACACTTTCAAGCTCTCTTAGCTTCTCTCCTTGCTACACTATTGGCTCTTGCAACTCCATCTCCCTTATATCATGCTTGTGAGCATCCTGGGATTCCATATCCCCTATCTATTGCATCTTTACTTCATGATATGGGTTCTCCTCCTTGATTGAGGATTGCTTTTATCACCTACATTTTGTGATACAGGTTCTCCTCCTCAAGCGGGGTTTGATTTTATCACTCATCCTTGGTGGTGTGGGTTCTACTCTTGAAGCAATTTTTTCTTTTGCCACGTGCTTTATCCATTTCGGTTTATTTCTCTCTATCTATCTAGCTATTCGTGGAGGTGGGAACACAAAAACGGGGGTTTGACTAAGGCAAACCCCTATATAGCCCCAACACTTTCTCCAGATCTTACACATGCAGGTATTGAATACATTCACATGTTGGAGGATTCATCACTTGCGTGGTTGTGAGTTTTTCCTTTCTATCTCTTATTCTCTTTATCATTTATGTTTCACCTTATTTCAGCTTTATCACATCTTGTTATTTTCTAGTACTTTTGAAGTTCTTAGTAATTAGAGTAGGAGTAGCCACTTTGCCATTTTTTGTGATATTATCACTTTATGGTCTATACGAGACGCTAGTGCGCCTCTGGGAGGCTAGCACGTCGTGCTATCGTTTGTATCCCGCACTGACATCCTTTGGCTGAGAGCTTGTCAGTTTGTCTAGAAAATCTTCGTGACTTGCTCTTTCTGATTCTAGAACCCTCACATTTGTTCCTTGAGGTAGTTTAGGGAAGTTCACCCTGTGAGGCTCTATGAATGAAGAGAACTCATGAGTAGCAAATCCCCCTTCTCTACATTTTCGTGAACCTGAAGTGAAGAACAACTTTTTTTCAAAAACTAGGAATTTATTTACCTTTACTTGGCAGGGTTATAACTTTTGAATCGGTGCTCGGAATTCAGAACTGTTTGCACCATTGGAAAGATCTCCAAGAGGACTAATTCAATCCCTAAAATAATGATCCTTTGGAAGCTAAATTTTAGGGATTGCTGCAAGTTCCAACCCCAAATTCCGCTCTGAAGACCTCCAAAAATGCAAATTACTATAACCTAGAAAATACCAAAAAAATCCAAAAATCTAGATTTTTGGTTTTTCTTAGTTCTATCACCCCAAAATTAATTTAATATCTTCTTTTATTAGCTCAATATCTAATTTTGTTCAAAATATTAATGATATTCCATTTCATGCATGTGATAGTGGCTTGGCTTTTCCCATGTCACTTTGTATCTTTGATCCTTCTCATGAGATTTCTCTTGCTTTGAAGGATATCTTGTTGCAAGAAGATGAAATCATTGATACCTTTCTTAATGTTACTCTACCTTCTATTCATTCTAATACACTCTCTTTTGGAGATGATTCATTTGTGATTGATGAATCTCCTCTCCATTCCAATGCACTCTCTTCTAGAGATGTTGCATTGGTGAATGATGAATCTCATATTTGTTTTGATGCACTCTCTTCTAGAGATGATGCATTGGAGAATGATGAACCTCCTTCCACATATGATCCTCTCTGGATTGATGTTGAGAATGTTTCTTTGAATAATTATTCTACTAGTTGTGATGATTATGTAAATTTTATCTATGTCTTTGTTGCCCCTCAAAGGCCTAAGAGACCGGTAATTTACCTAACTCCAGCTAGTCCTTCTCCTAAAAGGATTTGTTCTATCGATAGTGTTCCATTTGATAGTGATTTTCCTAATCTTTCTATGGCTCCCTATGATAGAGTAGTATACCATACTTATGAGAATAAAATGAATAAACAACCAAGCCTTCTTCAAGTTCTTAAACCTACAACTAAAGCACCTAGTGATTATGATCTTGTCGAGCAGCTCCATGTTACTCCAGCCAAGATCTCACTGTGGGACTTGCTTTAGTCTACTCTGGTTTATCAAGGTATGCTTCAGGAAGCCTTGCAAAAGATCCTCTTGCCTTCTTCCACTAGGCCAATAGATGTTGATGCATTGATAGCTCATATTTGTGCGGATTCACCGAATATTGTGTTCTATCTGTAGGAACTCCCGCCTCTGAAAGTACAGAAGCAAGTGGACCCTCTAATGATTATAGTCAACATTAATAAAATTGGTATTAGACATACTCTTGTCGATGTCAGTTTGGTGCTCAATGTCTGTAGCATTGATCTATTGCCTAAGATTAATATCGATTCATCTTCTCTTAATGCTTCTTCTCTTGTCATTCGTGGGTTCGATAATGTCGGGCGACAAGCTCTAGGTACAATAGTATTACCTTTGCAGCTTGGACCCATTACTGTACCCACCCTTGTATATGTTATGTCAGAAAAGCTACTATATAATCTTCTCCTTGGTAGACCATGGATTCACGTTATGGTTGTAGTCCCGTTTATCTTGCATAAATCTATTAACGGTCAAGGTTGACCTTGATGCTATGCACTTATGTGAGATAGAAGCTACCAATCAGGCTTCGATTGTTCCTACCCTTATTCCTTCAGTATCTTCCATTGTGTCAATGTTTACTCCTGCAATGTTGGCCTTGCCATTGCACCAAAAGGTCAACCTATCAATGCCTAATACAAGTGTCAGTTACAATCCACAGGAGGTGGTTAGACCATGTCACAAACCCAAGCATTGTGCTGCAAGGAAGACCAAGGGACACACCATCTTGCAACAATCCCCTCTAGGACAAGCGAGGGGTTTGAACTTGTGAC
>VDFB02264792.1:0-20253 GCA_007258455.2 Sequoia sempervirens | reverse complement strand
TGTACCAACTACTAAAAACAACCAAAAAAAAAACTAAAATATATTAGCAAGAACTTCAAACCAACCTAGACAAAAAAATATTTCTTGCAAGATTGATGAGAACATATTAACAGCAAACAAAGGATACTTTATGTGTTGTTGTATATACAAGCATCTGTGCCCATTGGAATAGTTGAATAGTTAGCAGAAGAAAAAGAACAATACATTAATTTTTTGAGAGCTCGATAAAAGCGCAATTGATTTTGGGAGTGGTACCAGTTGCCCTCTGGATCATCAAAAGGAAAGCAAATCACTAACCAAAAACTGTCAAGAACAATACACCTATTTTGTGAAATAATATCTACCTTTCATGTAGACTATTGTATCAAAGGGGACAATATGTAGGTGCCCAAAAATTGTATAGATATACACACAATCTATTGATGATTCGAGAGTCCAACACTCAACCCACATGATGTGAATAAAACCAACTCTTAGCCTTCAAAAAGAAACATCATTTTCCTTTATAAAATCATAATGACAATAGTAATTAAATTAATCTAATGAAAAAAATTAAATAAATTTGTAAACATATAACATTTGAGAAGATATGGAACTAATATTCAGATACCCAATTATCTAAAAGTGATATATACCTCTAATAAAAATATATATATATAATAAAATTAATCATTTAACTAAATTTGAAAATAATATTTGCATTCAATGAATGTTATGGTAACCTGCCAGCTGCAAAACTAATTATGTTGTTTTGCTCACCCTCAAACAGTTGCATATTTCTCTTTTATGGCTTTAAGTTGGCCAATTCATTGACTTCCCTGGATGGATCTTGCCATACCAACCATTTTGAACTCAATTTTGGACAATTGGGAATCAGATTAATATGTTTATCAGACTACCATGTTAGTAGTTGTCTTGTATATAAATCACATATCATACAACAGGCACCAGTCTTACAAGAGATGCAACCTATAAGTTTATTTTATAACAGCCCCAGTAAATTAAATTCTTTAATATTGAAGGCATAGTTAATTTCTTTTAAATATACAAAATAGTGGTTTTTCCCCTTTTTTTTCAATTTTTCGATCTCCATTGAATCCCCCATATTGGAAAACAAAAAAATTTAAAGGCGCAGAAAATTTTTTGCTACTATGCCATAATACTTGTGGTTAAATTTCATCAAATATATATTTTGCAAGATAGTTTATTAACTAACACTTCATTGTATAATATTTAAAAACACACTGTGCCAACTACTAAAAACAACCAAAAAAAAACTAAAATATATTAACAAGAATTTCAAACCAACCCATATAGGAAAATATTTTTTGCAAGATTGATGAGAACGTATTAACAGCAAACAAAGGATACTTTCCGTGTCGCTGTATATACAAGCATTTGTGCCCATTGGAATTACCCATATTGATATGTTAATGAACATAACAAACATAGTTGAATGAAAGAAGAATAATGGTATGGATAAATATGGAAAACCGATTTTGATCATATATGTGATGTCAAACACTTAGTAAGATGGGAAGTGTGGTGTACCATGTATTGTTAAATTCTAGGAAAATGGAGTAATATACATAAGCTACATTTGTGCATCAACTAGTGATTCCTTTTTACCTATGCAAAGTGAGTAGATATGCACAAAGTTAAGAAGCAAAGTGAATATTGTTTAAAGAAAAATGAGTGTATGTAAGTGAATTGATTTTTTTCTACAATATGGTGAATTTAATAAAGTGTATTATGTTATGACATGTGAAGTGAAAACCAGTAAATGTGTTGTGCCCCAAGTATGAGATACAGGGTATCTGACTTGGGATAAGGGTGGTGGACATCTAGTATGATCCCCTATATGTACCCTTTGTGATGGCCTTTATGTAAGCTAGCTAGTTGTGAGTTCAAATAAATGTGTTATGTGTATAAGTGTGTGTATTAAATGAAATGTGATGTATTCCTTTGTGTTAGTTTTATTTTTATGTTAAATGTGTGCCCCTAGCGTTTGGTTCCCCCCCCTTATGGGAGTGCGATGCCAGCTAGTGTAAATAGGGGTTGAGAGGCACATGTTCTCCCATTGGGAAATTATGAGCTCAGGGCGTTGTCCCTAATCCTGACAAAGGATCTATGTCGAGTCATTGTAATCCTCCCATGGACGTTGACCGTGGCCTACTCCCCCACATATGAGAGCCACACTTGTTGGTTCATAGTGCAAACCTATTCCTTGATGTTTATAACCCATGGGTAAAGGATGGAATTTTATGGACCACCAGTTACTCATATTTATGTGGTCGGGGACCACCAGTGACTTATATTTATGTGGTCAGGGACCACCAGTTACTTATGTTTATGTGGTCAGGGACCACCAATGATGCAGATTTTGTGGTCAAGGACCACCAGTTAATCATATTTTTGTGGTCAGGGACCACCAATTATTGCATGCTATTATACTTATCAATATATTTATGTGGTCAAGGACCACCATTCCCCTCCTCCCTTTAGGTGGCTTATCAAGTCACGTGGTGCTCGTAATGTGCGTATTTTATTGTTGAAATATGAACTATTGGTAATTCTTAATTGATGTTTTATTTTATTATACACCAGCAGTGTGGAATTTTGTATTTATTTTATTAAGCTATTTAGCCATTTGAAGGTTGTTATAGTCCAAATTGCCTCAAGGACTTGTTTAGTTTTATTTCTAAATTAAGATTAGAATGTTGAAATGTATCTACAATTGATCTCTATTTTGTTTCTCTTTGAAATTGATAGTTCCTCTTTGAGAGTTTCATTGAAACTTTGGTTTACAATCTTATGTTACTCAATTTGAGGCTTTCTACTTGTTTGCAAATTGTTGGCATGTCTAATGTATTGTGAAATCTATAAACTGCCATATCCCAAGGGGTTCCCTAGCAGGTCGTATAGGGCAGTAGATGCACTGGGGAATTATTTTGAAGCGGGTTGTAAATGGGACCGGTATGGGACTGCAATACTCCGCTTGGCCTTTTAATCGCGGTTTTGTTTGCCAGTTGATTATGCTTTGACTTTGGAACTAGGTTGCTTTTGATTGCAATTGTTATACAATGTGGATGTTATATTTCGATGTGATGTTATCCTAATGTTACCCTTATGGCATGTTTTGGAGTAACTTAGAATATATCTGATTAAATGATGTTTATGTTATTGAGCTTATCCTTGATGTTAGACGCGTCAGTTAATGATACTGTATTGGTGAAAGGGACAGGATTGTATCACTCGCTTGCGAGTGCCCTATGATTCCGAGATTTCCTCTTCACGGTGTGATGGATCATATTATGTATATATGCACGTTCGACATGCTCTTTGTTGCAGGATTGGCAGGTACATGACATCGACTCCACCTGGTTTCCAGGTCTGAGCGTGTCCATTGACCAACGGAAATTAATTGGGAGATAGTAGCTAGGTTTTCCAAACCAAGTCATTACCCTAGTCATAGCGTGTTGTTGGGTTGTTGTCGGGGTCAGTTGTTTTAACTTGGTTAGTTCCCCGTGAGTGTTTATTTAATTGCAAATTTAAAGTTTATTAAATGACTTGCGTAGTCTAATTAATGATTAAATGTGTTTAGTTGCAAGCTAAAAGTGATTAAATAGCTTTTGGAAATTATAAATGATGAATGTTTTGTCTTATGGAGATGTTGGAAAATTAGTGATTAATTAATTAATTTAATTGAATTAGATTTATTTTATTGATAATTTAAATTAAATGGTGTGAATTAATTAAATTATCTCTATGAATTAAAAGTGTAAAAGATTTAATTATTTTGTTGAATATAAAATGCTAAAATATTTTGAATTCAAATTGGAATTAGAAAATTGTTTAAAGTTATTAAAAATTCAAATGTTTTCTTATACAAGGACTTTGGGGTAGAAAAGATATTTTCTAAAATAGTTGACTATTTTGGGGAAAGATATTTGAGAAGAGTTGAATATGAATTTGAAATTGAATTTAGTGTGAAATTGAAAATGAGTTTGCATTTGTATTTGAATTTAATTAGAATTAGAATTGGAATTAGAAGTTGAATTTGAATTTGGGAAGTTTGGAAAAAGGATATATTTTTATTTAGGGTTTTCTTTCAAGGGCTCTCTATGGATTCTTGGTTTGAAAAATTTTGGGTGGAGAGGCTTGGAGGAGGCTATGATGGTGGAGTTGAAAAGGGTGCTTGAAAAAATCTCCATGGTTAAAGCTTGCAATTTTGGAGGAAACACAAGGTTCCATCATTTCTCCCTTCATCTTCTTGCTCACTTTGTATGTTTGAAAATATAGTGTTAGATTCAATAGAAATTCATGGAGAAGCTCTTAAATTTGATAAATGGTAGATAGATTTGGGATGGAAATCAAACAAGAAATTTAAACCAAGTTATGGAAAGAAAATCCAAGAAAACTCAATGTTAAAACTAGATTTTGAAAACCCATTTTGTTGTTTTGAAATAAGTGCTACTTCCTTGAATTGGGTTTGGATTATTTTTGCAATTTGGGTATGAAATCAAGATTTGGGTATATATAATTGTGAATACAACCATATATAACAATATATGGAAATACCCACAAATATATATACAAATATATTTGTATTTTGAAAATTTTTAAAGTTGAGCTAAACCCAGAAAAATGTCATAAATTTTTTGTTGTTTTTTCATTTTTCGTTTCTGGAAGAAACGCAGAAATTAATTTATTATAAAATTTGTTTTTTGGTGAGGTGGGAGGTCAAACCCCACCCCACCGCTGTCGCCGCCTGGCAGGGACGCGGCGCTTTGTGCGAAGCAGAAAGCCACCACCGCCCCGCAGGGAGGCGGGCACTGTGTGCCCCGCACACAGGCTCCGCCGCCCGGCAGGGAGGCGGGCACTGTGCGCTTAGCGCATAGGTTCTGCCGCCCGGCCGGTGGGTGGGCGCTGTGTGTGGAGCACACAGGCTCCGCCGCCATGGGCGGCGAGGGCCTGCGTGCCAGGGCTTCGGCCCTTTGGTTTCTTTTAAAACAAATTCACTTCTAAAGTTTATTTACCTTTACTTAATCTAAATTTATTTTATATATATATTATTTATATTATATTTTATATATTATAGGTAATATTGTATATTGTATATTATATAAAATATAATATTTTAATATATATTAGATTAAAAGAATTTTAATAAGTTCAAATGTATGTTATGTTAATCATGAGGTTTTTGAAATATAAATTAATTGGAAAATATATGTATATGTTATTTGTTATAGTTTATTCAATGGGAGTTATATTTAAAGTTATTTAAATGATTCATTTGCAAATAAAATATAACTTTATTTGGTATATTTAAATAATGTTAAATGTCAAACTAGAACTTCTAAACGACCACGGGATTATTATGATTGCGGAATTGAGAGTAAAGGATGAACTTATTAGTTAACCTAAATGATTTATTAATCAAGTGATTTATCTTTTGTATGTGATCATGAAACTTAGAGAGAACGGTTGATTTAAATTTTAACCAGATAGCTACATTATTAAAGTGTTTTGATTATGAATATGGTTATGAAATGTAGAGTAAATGATCTGTTCTTTAAATATTTCAATGTCGTGAAAAGAAATGGGATCAATTGATTGGAAAAATGCAAGTCATGATATCGGTGTTTGAATGGATTTAGGAAATCCGAATATTAGCTTACTTATTTGTCTGAAATGTTTTCAGTGTTAATTGTTCGCCTTCGATGTTGTGGAATGAGAGTGAATGTTTTGTGAATCTTGTTGATATGGGTTCATTTATTGGTATGGGTGGTAATACGCGAGTCAGCCTTTGTTCTGTACTGTGGTTTCTGTATTATGAGAAAGTTTGTTTGTCAAAATTACATTTTTGGGCATGTAGAGAACGGGTGATTATATGATTGTTGACTTTAAGTCATTTCTTGTTGATCATGTAAGTCTTCCAGATAAGGGAGTTGTATCCTGATGTGGGTTGTTCTTATGAGAGTCAACTTGAGTTGTGTCGTGGCTACACCATGTTGTTACACCCAGTTATCATGAACGGGATTTGTGGTATGTGTTGGTTACCCATGTACTACGAACGGGTTGCTTAACCTTATGTGTTAAGGTGGGAAATTAGTCATCAGTTTGCTTCAGGTGGTCTACCCTTGGAATGGGGGTTTTGTATCCCCGAGTTGTAAGTAGGAGAGTGGCCCTTTGTGAGGGTCCGACGCCCAAAGTGGTGTCAGGGTAACTCACCTAGGGTTTAATCAAGAGATAATTTAAAAGAATTAATGGGGATCTTCACACTAATAAAGTTAAGGAATGCCTCTCTCATGGAACATGCATTGTTAAGACTCGAGATGAGATGAGACGCATAGTTTTGCATGAGGGTCTGGCGCCGGTAGAGGCAAGCCAGGGTAACCCATGATGGGGGTCTGGTAGCCTACGAAGGTTGAGCTAGGGTAACTCATGGCAATTTATGTATGACACTCTCCCTACGTCAACAGTTAGTCAGTTTTTGTGTGTTGTACAATGGTGTACTTGTTCCTTGTAACCTGGAAGCAATGTATTGTCTTGTGAGTTTTCATTCTGTGTCAAGTGATGTTGGTATTGAGTCAGATCAGTTATGTTTAGCCTTTGTCTAGAGGTAGTTGGTCTTGTCCTGGGATCCTTGTTACTATCTCCTAGCACGAAGGGAGTGGGGCCTTTTGGTTCCACGTGGTCGGGTGGCGTGCATCTTTATCCGTTGGTTCTTCTTCATGTTAGTGTGTTCGTGATTTTCAGTTGGAGAGCTCGTTGGATGCTGTTGTTTTTCTGGCTTCGTTCTTTTCAGTTGATCTTTATTTTATTACCCCTCAGTTGTTATCGAGGTGGAATTTGTAATATGTAATCTTTTGGATGGAATTGCCTCATTCAGGGAATGAGTGTTGTAATCTTATTGTTTAAATGTTAATTGGAATCTTGAGGTATTTTATATCCTTGTTGTAATTTATCTTGTGTGGGATGTATGTAATCTTAATTTTGTAAGTGATTAATGTTTTGGTTTCAGTTGATGTTAATTGTTGTTGGGTATTAATGTAATCTCAGTCTCGTGGCCTTAGAGGTTGTTGGCAATATGTATTATCTTCATGTTATTGATACTTAAACAAATAAAAAATAAAAAATTGGTACGTTTAAGTAGTGGATTGCAACTTCCTCTAGGGTTGCGTGGCGGGGCATTACAGGGATGGTCATTAATCCATTCTCCCCCTCGTTCTACGATTGTTCTTACCAATATAGAGGAGTCCTTAGAGAAGGGCCTCGAGACCATCTTTCTTAATGATTATAGCATCCAAGAATATCCATCCTTGTAAACCCCATTGAGCCTTGTGATGTGAGTTATGTGTAATTGTTGTGATGTATGCGTAAATTTGCAAATAAACGTCATGTGAAAGTACTTGACTAATATGTGAGAAAGAAAGTGACAGATAAAATTGAGACTATTGTTGTGAGACATGAATTGATATTAGAACAAAAATATTTTCTAACATCATGAGTGATGTTTATAATGCAAAAGAGAAAATTGTAGGGTATCCAAGGATGTTAATGTGTTGGATATATGTTGATTTCAAGAATACTAACTACATGGATGAGTACTAACATTTATTATAATGTGACTATATTGAATAAATGTTCTATGGTGGCAAATTTTGTTCTGAACATTTATATGTTTGATTCACAAAAGGGATTAATTTAATGTGTGCTTAATGGTTGAATGCTATGATTTACTCATCAAGAAAGTATAGTAATTCATATTCTAATAGATTTATGTGCATTGCTATATTGAGATTTATTTTCATGACCTTAACAACTTCCAGGAGGAAGTCTAAGCTAAGGGGAGGGGGGTGTAAGACCCCGTTTCACAAGTGATTGATGCTAAACCTAATTTGTGATATGATTTTCTTAAATTGATGATTGGATATATTGTGGATGATAAATAAGGTGATATTTTGGCAAAATCCTTGTAATTTCATTTTGACATTATGTTTTATTGTCAATACAATGAAGGTGGAATACACTAGTATACTATGGAATGCAGATTGAAATTTAAATGGACTATTATATGGTTAAATTTTAGAATATTCAACTAATAGATTAATGTGATATACAATGTTACTTATGATTATATTGGTAATGTGCAGGAAGGTAACAGTGCTAGCATGAGAAGGGAGGACCATCGAGGGAAAATCAAAAGACATCTTCTTGAGGATATAATGTTAATATGTTGATAAGATTAATAGGTGAAGGTTGATATGAAAGGTATAATTTATTTTGGTTTGTGAGAATATTTAATTATGTGGGCTAGGGGTTGGGAACCCTTACTCAAGTGTGAGACTCGGATGGATCTTTAAGTGGGTCTTTAAAGAGTGTTGCTGGTCAATTTCCTTGGTTGGGATACAAAAATAAACCCCCTAGGTTCTATACCATAGTGGTAGGGGTCAAGTGGGCATGCAATAGGGTCCCAAGAACATGATTTGACTCCTAAAAAGTCTTCATAATGAAGAATGACGAATTTTGAGGAAAGGATGGGGGGGTGAAAATATTTGGGGTTGTCCAAGTGCATGTTGCCTATTTAATGAGAAAAGACACTCATTGAAGAGGGGAGGTACACTCCACACCTCCCCATCCAAAATTTTGCTAGTTGAAACTCCTATATAGTTGGAGAGGAAGGATGAGTAAGGTGTTACCCACTTCTCCTCTTGGAGAACTTTAGGGAAGATTGTAGAAAGGAGAGGAGGAGAGGAGGAGAGGAGGAGTCTTGTTGGGGGGGAGAGTGATCCAAATGGCTTGGTTGGAGAGGAAAGAGGAATGAAAGAGTTAAAGACCAGCATCTAAAGCAAAAAGATAAGTTTTACTATTTCCATCTTCCTTTGTTCGGTTGTAGTAAGAGAGTGATATATTTGTGTGGATTTGTGTTGAATATGGTGAGTAAAGAGTCTTCATGTATGCAATATGAATGTTGTGCTATTCTCCTTCTTTTAAAAAATCAGAGAGGACCCCATTCATCAACTTGGGGCTAAACAATTCCTTGCTCGGGGGTATGGCTAGAGCCCACGAGGCTCCATGACACCATTATGGTAGGGTGGAGAGCAAGCCTTACTAATTTGTGTGTATTTTTCAGTGTAATATTAAGCATTGTTGCAATATTGTAGGGTAGTATTTTGCTACATATGAAAGGATGAAAAGATCAAGCCCCTATCGCCTGAATGTTAGTCGTCTCATTTTATGCATTGCTTGTAATAAGAAGAGACCTAAGTAAGTTTTTGTATTGCACGTAATGGAAGAAAGTATATAATCTATGAGCTTCAAAAAGGCCTTGGAAAGATCTTATGTTTTATGTGCAGACTAAACTATTAGAGAAACTTGGAATTTTAAAGGAAGAACCTTATTTTTAGCTGAGTACATAGTATAAAAATAAAATGTTATCAATGTGAAGTTGTCCTTAAGGGCCATGTTACGATGTTACAAAGGTGTACAGGGGTACTTATAGAGAAATTTGTGCTATTCTACGTAGGAGATAGTATTTCTGCTATTTGGAATGCAAAAAAAATAGATGTCTCATTGTAGAAGTAAAATACCCAAGCCTTCCTTACAAGATGTGTTTCGTTTAAAGGAAGGAGATAAGATGACAATGTAACATTCTGCAAATTTAAGTAAAATAAATGCCTAGTAACAGAAATTTCCAATTGTGATAAGACATTAAATTTATTTCAGATTTGGAAAAAGAAGTCAATCTATAGGCATGAAATTATAAACCTGTTATGTTAGTATAAATGAGCATGCATACCAAAGAAGAATATATAGATGTACATATTATCTACCTACAAAATAAAATAGGCATTCTTGGATAGCATATTGGTTGAGTATAAGCAATATATGCTTGAATAAAGATATATTTATAGAGTTTCTACCAAATGGAATATGAATTGTAATTAGATTTGTATTAAATTAATTATATATTTACATTAATTTTTTTGGGGACTAAAACAAAAGAAGAAAAAAACAAACGGATCTGTACATTTGAATAGGGTTAACACAACTTCTTGTTTTCCATACTCATGGATGAACAGGGATTTTAACAGAGCCTGCCTTTCCCCCCCCCAACTTCATGCTAGAATAAACAAAATAAAAACCACAAAATAAATAAATTCCCTTATGGTTTTGCATCACCAGCTTCTCTTCAACCATCCATCAACACTTTGATCCACGCCTATAGAATGGTTTGAGATCCTTGACCAATATCTGCTTCTTCATGCTATAAGTCCAAAACCTTGCTCAAATCTCTACACGGGAAGCCTAGTTCATTGTCCACTTCTTTACTTTTGTAATAATTTCATACTGTTTAGACTTATTAATTTCTATACTTTAACATGTTACTATTAGGGTTGATTTGGTTGGTTGTAGTTTGATGATGTTGTTTCCTTGAGTGGACCTATTCGCTTGATATGACTTTATTGGGAGGATTAATGATACTCTGTGCGTTGTTTGGAATATTTGTTTATTTAAATGAATTGTCATTAATGTTTATATGTCAATGTGATGATTTTATGGTGATGCTATTTAATTCAGTATTATTATATGATGCAATTGTTTAATAATTAGTTAAGATGCAGTAGTTTAATATCATGTTATCTTATGTCAATTTGGTTAGAAATGTTAGCTCATTATTGATATTATAATTGTTAGAATAGATTAGGTGAGAGGACAGTGTAGCATCACTCGTTCACGAGTGCCCTACTACACTGCAATTCCTTCTCATGATCGGATGTTGATTTTATGTATATATGTACATGTGCTACTTGACGTTTATTTGGATGCAGGATTGCAGGAATAAGTCTCGATTCCACCTGCTTCGGCAGGACAGGGCGAGCAATAAATTAACCCAATGGGTAAAAGTTGAAAAAGGGAGTAGGCTTGGAAGTGTCCCCGTCCCAAGTCCGTCGTCTGTTGTGAGTCGTTGTGTTATGATTGAAGTTTTGTCTTGTCTTGTATGTAGTTTTATTGTTGAGTATTTATTTTATTCTTGGGTAGTGTTTAATTAATTAATCATATTGCATAAAATAATTAATTAAGGTTGCATTGTTATTTGATTTAATTGAGAGTTAGAAAAATGTTAAAATTAAATGAATAATAAATTAAAAGTGATTTAATTAATTAAAAGTGCAAATAATTATAATTAAATTAATATTGTTGAGAGTAATTAAATATTATTTTTTATTAATATTAAATTAGGAAATTATGTGAAGATAATATCTAAATTTAAATAAATTATTTTAATTAAAATTTTAGATATGTGTGAGCTTTTAAAAGCTGAAAAAGGGCCAATAAGGAAAGAGGCTTTTTGGAAAAGAAAGTGGAAAAAGATTTATTGATTTTATTTGGTGATTTATTTATTTTTGGATGAGAAAAATTATGCAGACACAAGTTTTCTGGTTGGAGTTTTGCTCTGTAGTTTTTTTTGAGATCTAGAAAAGAAAAATAAGAAAGTTAGTTTTGGGGTTTTTGAGGTTTTCTTCTGGGTAAAAATTATTGCGAGTTTACAAAGAAAGGATTATTCAGTAGAATATTGAAGGCAGAAGGTCGAGAAAGGAGTTACAGGAGGAATTCGAGAGGAGGTTACAGGCGGGATTCTCCTTCAGACACAGGATTCCAGGTTTTCCCCTTTTAAATTATTAATACTTCGTAGGTCTGTAAACAAATCTGAATGCTATGTTTTCGAAAAATTGTTTGAATGAAGTTTATGTTTTGAAAACTTGTTTGTATGTAAAACTCTCGAATCTTCTGTAGTAAATTATAGAAGAACTTGTTTTAAAATCCTTCAACGCAGTTTAGTAGAGAAAACTAGTGTGCTTGAAATATAAAACAAAAAGAATCATTTCTGATGGAAGATCGAATTTGCATGTTTAAATTTATATTGAGTTATTGAAGATCCATGGTTGAGTTACTTAGAATCTTGGGTTAAATATATTTATTCATATTCAAAGATTAGAGATACATTTATTATCATTCTGATTGAATCGATTTTCTGGGTTAATATCTATCTTGTATGAAAACCTGAAGTTTTTTATTGATTTGTCATAAGTTTTGTTTAAATATAAATTCTCTATATATTATTTATTATATTGATATAAATTAATTGTTGTGTATATATTTATAGATTTAAGCATTTGTTTATACAGAATAAATAAATGGATGTATTTGTGCCTGTATGCTGGGCCTCGGGTTCTGTGTACTGAATATAGTATTTAATTATTGAGTTTTAATTTTTGTTTTAAAATGAATAAAAGACGTCTGGACAAATTCTTTTTTCGAAATTCGTGTTATTTTAGTTTATAAAATCTGTATGTTTTATATAAAAAAATAAAATAAAATAAAATAAAAAATAAATAAATAAAATAAAAAGCAATTCCAATTGGGGTAACGGCTTTGCGTCAGTACTCACCCACTACCATCGCGGTGTCAGTTACCAATAACTGCGGGTAATGCGCGACTACCACTGCGGGGACCGGCCACCACGTTCTCGCAGTAATATAGTACCACAGCCGTGGGGCCGCGTCACCATAGGTGGCATCGCAAAGACCACCGTAATAATGGCCTCCCAAAGTCGTAATGTTGAAAATAAATCGAATTTTTTTAGTTTTATTTTTTATGCGTTTAAATTTAGATTTTGGGTTATAAATTAATTTATATAATTCAATTTATGTAATTCGATTTATTTGATTTTATTTACATTTGGTTTATAATAATATATATATATATATATATTATTTGATATAAATTTGTTATATATTATTTAATATATATATGTATATAATATATATATAATATATATATATATATTATTTAATATATATATAAAAGAATTGTTAATTCTATAATATGTTTTTTTTTTATAAAATGATTGTTATAAAAATATTTTATGTTTGGATAAATATTTATATATTAATTTTGTGATGTTTCGATCAAAATTTAATATGATAATTTTTATGTGATATAGTTTAATTAAGGAATGGGAGATAAGCTGTGGGATCATAATTAAATCGAATAGTTAAAACTTAAATGTATGATGTTATCATGTAATTGTGTGAATCTGAATTTGACAGTGTGTTTTGTTTGAATCGAATAACCTCGAATTGTTGATTTATTTGTTTGATGAAACTGTTGAGTTTTGGAAATATTCTTGTATGGAGTTGTTTTTAAGTACTCGTTCTCTTGAGGTTATTTGTTAAGTTTGTGGTGGTATTCTCTTCTTTGTTTAATCATGTTGTATGGGAAAACCCTAGATTCACCTTACTGTTCGTAAGAGTATAAGTTATTGTTAAGGGCTTCCAGAGATGGAATGCGTGTCTTTCATGTTTCTTTTATTTCTCCGTGTCAGGCAAATGGGGTAAGGGTCTATGTAAGTCTTCCAGAGAAGTTTTCTTGAGTGGGGGTTCATTTTGGTGAATCGCTTTAATGTATTGTACTATGATGTTGTACCCGGTTTCCATGAACGGGGATTTGTGCCTCCTGGGAAATAGGAGTGGGTAACAAGATTTGCACCTCCTTTGGAAGGAGTGTGTTTCCATATTTGGTTCCTCCAGTGTTCGGAGTGAGTTCTTGGTTTTATTTTCTCCTTGGATTGGAGAGGTTTTGTTGTCTAGTTACTATTGTGGTATTGTACTTTGTTGTGTTGTCGATAGGAGAGTGGCTCTTTGTGGGGGTCCGGCACACAAAGGGGCGCCAGGGTAACCTACCTAGAGTTTAATTAAGTGATAATCTAAATGAATTAATGGGGGGGATTTCACACTAATAAAGATAAAGGATGTCTCTCTCGTGAAGCAAGTGAATGATAAGGCTCGAGATGAGATGGGACACATAGTTTTGCGTGAGGGTCCGGCGGCCGGTAGAGGCAAGCCAGGGTAACCCAGGATGGGGGTCCGGTAGCCTAGGAAGGTTGAGCCAGGGTAACTCATGGCAATTTATGCATGACACTCTTCCTATGTCGACAGTTGATCAGTTATTGTGCGATGTTCATGATCTTTGTTCTCTGGAAGCATTGTGACCTCGTGTTAAGTGATATTGTGTTTGTAGTTGTAAGTGACTTCGTGATTGTAGATGTTAAGTGATTTTGTGTTTGTGTGATTAAGGGATTTATTGATTTGTCTTTGGTTATTGTTGGAAGTAGTCTTTGATATTATGTCTTGAGTTTTCATTGATGTTGTGATTATGACTTGTTGTTATGTTCTGAAGTGGTGTTGTTGTGCCTTTGGAATTGTTGTTGTGAGTTCTCTAGTGGTCTTTGATGTTAAAGTTGTCTATTTGGAGTTAGTCTTTGTTATTGTTAGCATGCTTGGTCGGGGACCCTTCCTTGTCTACTCTCAGCACGGGGGTGGTTGGGTGGAACGTGCTTCGCACCCCATTGGGTTCCCTCTTTTGTTGCAGAGGTATCTTTTACTTGCAGGTTTTGGCGGATGTTGATGATCCAGTGTCCTTATGTACCAGATTGATGTATATACTTCATATGTAATGTATTCATTGATGTATTGTCTCCCACGTGTGTTGGGATGACCTCCTTGTAAATTGTATATGTGGTTATTGAGATGTATGTTCCGACAATTGTATTTTACTATCGTTTGGATGTAATAACTATTCAGGCCATGTATTTATTCAGGATCATTTGTTATAGTTGGTTATGTTGATTTATATCTATCAAAATTATGTAACACTTTATATCTTTATAATTCCATGTATTGCCATATGTGCATATGTTATTAATATGGTTATTGTTTAATGGATATTTAAATGATGATATGGGAATGTATAGATTTACGTAATGGATTAATTATTGTTATCTTATTATCGTTGTTATGGGTTAGTGTAGTCATGTCACTTCGTGTACCCCATTGGAACTAGTTGTGCCTCTTAATACATTGTTATGTTATAATACTTAAGTATGTTATTATATTCTTATAAAAAAAAAATTGTTCCGTTGTTATTAGTTCCTTTGGGGTTCGCACGGCGGGGCGTGACAAATATTGATGATAAAAGTTGTGCCAAATCAATTCCAAATATCTATTGTAATAATTATGGACTGTGAAAACTTCAGAATTTTAAATAATATTAATTTGACAAGTAAATATTGTATAATGCATTTGTATACATATTTAAAATTAAACAAAATCCACAAATAAAATTGTCACTTTTATGTTTCTAGAATCTTATACTCATCCACGCAAACTTGTATTTGATCCAACCACTTGTAAACATCCTTCATTAAGTAGTATTCAACTCATCCTAAATCAAACTAAATGTCTAATAATTTATTTGTCAAGTTCTACTAGAAATATTTAATATGAACATTATTTGACAGGTATTATGGCCCTTGGAAGCTATGGTACATACAAATCTAGATAACTAGATTTAAAGTATTTCAAATCTTGTCTATTTTTTCCAAACATTGATAACTATATGTTCAAGTTATAAGATGATAAATAATGTATATCACTTATAAATCATGAACCTGTTCTTGCCATGTAAACACAAGAATATATTTATGTCTTTAGATTTCCGCAATCCATAATAATTTTACTTGTGTTGTTTTCTAGATTTGATTGTGTGAGAGTTTTTAAGGAGTAAAATAAAAATGTCTTTCATTATAAGGTTATTAATCCCTATATCGAATAGAAGACTAAAAATATAAATAAGTTAAAATTGAAGACCAAATTAAATGCAAATGGAAGAGAGTCAATTAAGAATTGTCATACATAGAATGAGCAACATATCAAAAAAATCTCAATTGATGGGAAAGCATGCCTCTGACAATAATAAGCCACAAGATAACCAACAATAGCTTCTTTATGTTAAAAAAACTCAATTGCATAGAATCCCTACTAGAAGCCTCACAATGGGTCTCTCCTCCTTCATCCTACACTAACCATTTGTAGCCTCTAAAGATCCAAGCTTGATTTACATCACCTTGTTTTTAGACCTTCTATCTCTTAAACTAATTTATTGAATTCCCTACTTATAAATCAAGGGAGGTTTATCTTAAATGGAGATGCAAGTACTTATTATAGTATATAGATTGAGGCCATATGTTAATAATATTACTGGGCACCTCATCTCCATATTTGTTAAAAATTTATTATAATCCTCACTTACCTCATGACTATGTAGTGGTGGGCTTGTAGAGGTAAGGAGAAAGAAAGATATTTAAGTCTTGTAAGAGCACGAGGCCCATACAATTTTTCCTTTAGAGATTTAGTGATATCAAGGGTCCCATAGCACCCTCCACCTAAACCAAATAGGATGGTGGGGTTGGTGCCCCCCCACTAATAATAGCCAACCCCACCAACCTAAGGGTGGGTACGGATAGTGGTTTAGCAATGGATCATAATATTGTTTCTCTCCTCAAACTAGGGCCACTTATCATAACTTATGCTTTTTTCAAACTCAATACTCTACCATTACTACATATATGAAATTTAGTAAAGATGATCAATCCCAAGAACTCTAGAAAAAAATAAAAGAATATTTGTTTTACTCTATGCATAAACTTCAAAGAAACATCCATTTTATTTTGGTAAAAAATATATAAAAATACTTGAAACTAATTTTGCATTCAATCCATCTAGATTTTTATAATAAGACAATTTATTTAAATTAAAACCCCAAAAAATGTTAAAAAATATATGCTATATTTTACCCTATATAAGGAAGCTAAGGTAATTTTAAAAACTTCCTACACTAATCTTGAGAGGAGGATAATGCAAAAATTTACAAATCTTTTCAATAGTTACAAAACTTAAATAGAAATAAACATAAACAACAAGGATACCATAGAACAATGATTTATGTGGGGAAAACCCTTTTGAGAGAAAACCCCACACTCCAAAAGTTTCCCAATATATTATTTAGAAATCATGAAGATTACAATATACTTGTAGATCATGCTTCTCATAGGAGTATCACCAACCGAAGATCTAGAGGCAACACAACTGCTATCAGACTCTCAAAATACATCACACTATAGTCACAAAACAATGCCCTCATAAAAATAGGGTTTCCTCCTAGGGAAATTCAAGCCAAAAAAATATCTACCGTTAGATATGAAACCTAATGATGAACGGTTCAAATTTACAATAATAAAATATACATAAAATTTGACTTTTAGGGGTGCGGCCCCTAGACGCCCCCACCCACCTAGACCCCCCAAACCCCCACCCCCTCAACTCCTTCCCCCCACACCCCTGTGCTTACCTACCAACAATAAAAATTATGTAATCACAAGGTTGAGACATTTTCCCAACAAACCCAATAGCTAAGACATATTTTGTACTATAATTGTTGAACATACAAACCACTAAATCTTAGCATCATAAATTAGATATTACATATTATTTAAACAACACATACTATTGGAAAATAGTGGATACCAAATATCCTTTTAACAAAAGGGCTAGATAATTTGGATTTTCCCTATCATCTATAGTTGAGAAACTAATGCTTACCATGCTTTAGATGATGTTGTGATAAAATCATAAAAAAAATTCTATGTTATTTCTCTTGCCTAGAGGAAGTCATGTTATATGGGTGAAATAATTTGTGCTGTATAGCTCGATGAGAAGCACATGTTTACACAGTGAGACAATGATTCTCACAATCTATCACTTTTACTCAAATGCCCCTAATATGTTCCCATGGAAAACTTAGATTTTCTTCTTTTTGGTGGCATTTCTTGGATCCTTCTTAGCAATAAAGATCTACTTATATCCAACTAACTCCCAAGCATATGGAAAAATGCATGTTTCAAGATTCTTCATTACTACAAGAGTTAAATCTACCTTAGATGTGAGGCAATTTTCTAGAGGGAGTGCCTTGCTTCCTCTTAGAATTCCCCAAATTGACCCTCCTAACTTTAAACACTCCCCTATGAGCACTATCAAATCTTGTATTAGTCCTTTCACAATGATCCACAATGACCTATGTGCTACATTTTAGATTGTTAATTTCAATTCATTTGGTATTTCTTTATACATAGTGGGCCATATAATTTTAAATAATATTTTCTCCAAAATGTATGAAATATTTTAAATCATTATAGGGTGGGGGTTTGAAAAAAGTATCATTTTCTAGGGATTTTTTAAATGGGTGATATAGTTGTAATTAAAAGAAAGTTCTCATGACATTTTAAGTGGCCTCTAGTGGGTTACCCTCTCAATTATTTTGAATGTTTGAGATGAAATAAGGTGAAGAAGCTATGAGTGTAATGTCAAAAAGTGGTTTTATTTTTCATGGGCTAGGTAGAATTTTATAGTAGATTTTTTTTGTCTCCATAAAAAATTAATTTTATACATCTCCATAAACAATATATTATTTTTATTTGCGTATTAGTTTCTTATAAATTTTAATATTTCTTAATCTAATAAAAATAAGTTGTTAGTTGCAACCATTGAGGATATTTTGGAAATTTATATGGTTGCAACCATTGAATATGAAATGTGGACTCTCCAAAGTTTGATACCCCCTACGCTTATTTATAGATACAATCATTTTAGGAAATTTTGGAAGATGGTTTTTTTAATTGTTAAGTAATAGTAGAAGGTAAAAGTGTATATTTTGTCCTTTTTATTTTACATCATTTTATATGAATATTGATCATATAATTTTTTGCTGGTATATGACCTCAAAATTAAATTTAACATTTTCTCATACCATATCCTCTAGTTTATTTAACTTATCTTATTTTTTAGGTCGTTTCTTATTCTATATTGTATTGTACTTGCAATTTCACCATCTAGACTTCATCACAAGAGCCATCTAGCCTGTAGTTTTAAAGTTCATGTTAGAAAAAAATTATTAGCATAAAAATCCTCTCAAATATCACTAGCAATTAAATTATTAGCTTAAAAATCCTCTAAAATACTACCAACAAAAAAATGATTAGCATATGCTAACCTTGCTCTACTACCATGTGAGAAATTACGATCTTACTTACATTAAATTTTAATAGAATATCAATGCATATCAAACCATTGCATTGTACATTCCACAACTATTTAGATCAATGTTGTGAGTATGAATGAATATAGATGGGGCATTGAGAGGATGAATTGTTGTTTCAATCTCATCCACATCTGCAAGGTTCTCTAAGGGAGCATCACAACCTATTGGAGTTTGAAGATCTTCATACAACTACTTGATCATGGTTATGGTGCAATAGTAAGGAAATTAATGTGCTTTATGTGATGTAGTATGGACTAAAAAACTATAAGACCTATTAGTCCATAGACCATATTGTTGTATTTTTAACCAAGCACATTTTTGTTAATGGTCACTTAGATCAAGAAAAAGTGCATGGAGATGGGGTGATTGATCTTGCTCAAGACAATTGAGGCATCCAAAAATACATTTGAAAACCCTTCAAAATAAGAATTTTATCTTAATTCATCATTATGTAGAACATCTTCAAAAAGATTTGCATACTCCTTCAAATAGATACAAAGTTTGATATTTTATTTATTATTAATGTGTCTTTACAATTTATGATTTTGTAAACAACCTGACAAGTAAAAGATGACACTTTATAATTAGTACAAATAAAAATCTATTTAAAAATGTATATATATATATATCCTACAAAATCTATTTCAAAATATATTATACAAATGAAACCAAAAATAAAAATAAATCTTATAAAAGACACTTGAAGAGGGATGAACCAAATCGACGAATATATTCTTGTGGCATAGCATTTAACTAACACTAATAAAACTACCGAATTGTCAAAATCCACAAATGTGGTGGATAAGATGGCAAGTGGGACAAATGATAATTTTTTAATGTAAACAAATCCCGTTTACAATTTTTTAATTTGAAATTTTCCATATAATAATTTCATTTTTATAAAGAAGTCTCATAGTCATGTGGGGCCACCCATCCTCCCCATACATCATGACTTCCACATAAAATAATAATAATGATAAAAAGTGTGGACAAAGATTTTGGCACCCTAATACTCTCACATTTCTAGGGTTTTTCACCTAAAAAGGAGAGAGATGGGCCAAAATGGGAAATGTCCTCATTCAAGATTAATGTAAATATGGATGGAATGTGTCTAAATGCAATGATATTAATGCAGTAAACTAATGAATGCTATTGATTTTTAATAAAAAATTATTGAAATACAAGTTGTTGGAAAACACATTATGATATGCAAACATGAACTAAATGACCTAGAAATGACTATGA
>VDFB02264791.1:0-41153 GCA_007258455.2 Sequoia sempervirens | reverse complement strand
TTTCAATAGTTACAAAACTTAAATAGAAATAAACATAAACAGCAAGGATACCACAGAACAATGATTTATGTGGGGAAAACCCTTTTGAGAGAAAAACCCCACACTCCAAAAGTTTCCCAATATATTATTTAGAAATCATGAAGATTACAATATACTTGTAGATCATGCTTCTCATAGGAGTATCACCAACCGAAGATCTAGAGGCAACACAACTGCTATCGGACTCTCAAAATACATCACACTATAGTCACAATACAATGCCCTCATAAAAATAGGGTTTCCTCCTAGGGAAATTCAAGCCAAAAAAATATCTACCGTTAGATATGAAACCTAATGATGAACGGTTCAAATTTACAATAATAAAATATACATAAAATTTGACTTTTAGGGGTGCGGCCCCTAGACACCCCCACCCCCTCAACTCCTTCCCCCCACACCCCTGTGCTTACCTACCAACAATAAAACTTATGTAATCACAAGGTTGAGACATTTTCCCAACAAACCCAATAGCTAAGACATATTTTGTACTATAATTGTTGAACATACAAACCACTAAATCTTAGCATCATAAATTAGATATTACATATTATTTAAACAACACATACTATTGGAAAATAGTGGATATCAAATATCCTTTTAACAAAAGGGCTAGATAATTTGGATTTTCCCTATCATCTATAGTTGAGAAACTAATGCTTACCATGCTTTAGATGATGTGATAAAATCATAAAAAAAATTCTATGTTATTTCTCTTGCCTAGAGGAAGTCATGTTATATGGGTGAAATAATTTGTGTTGTATAGCTCGATGAGAAGCACATGTTTACACAATGAGACAATGATTCTCACAATCTATCACTTTTACTCAAATGCCCCTAATATGTTCCCATGGAAAAATTAGATTTTCTTCTTTTTGGTGGCATTTCTTGGCTCCTTCTTAGCAATAAAGATCTACTTATATCCAACTAACTCCCAAGCATATGGAAAAATGCATGTTTCAAGATTCTTCATTACTACAAGAGTTGAATCTACCTTAGATGTGAGGAAATTTTCTAGAGGGAGTGCCTTGCTTCCTCTTAGAATTCCCCAAATTGACCCTCCTAACTTTAAACACTCCCCTATGAGCACTATCAAATCTGGTATTAGTCCTTTCACAATGATCCACAATGACCTATGTGCTACATTTTAGATTGTTAATTTCAATTCATTTGGTATTTCTTTATACATAGTGGGCCATATAATTTTAAATAATATTTTCTCCAAAATGTATGAAATATTTTAAATCATTATAGGGTGGGGGTTTGAAAAAAGTATCATTTTCTAGGGATTTTTTAAATGGGTGATATAGTTGTAATTAAAAGAAAGTTCTCATGACATTTTAAGTGGCCTCTAGTGGGTTACCGTCTCAATTATTTTGAATGTTTGAGATGAAATAAGGTGAAGAAGCTATGAGTGTAATGTCAAAAAGTGGTTTTATTTTTCATGGGCTAGGTAGAATTTTATAGTAGATTTTTTTTGTCTCCATAAAAATTTAATTTTATACATCTCCATAAACAATATATTATTTTTATTTGCGTATTAGTTTCTTATAAATTTTAATATTTCTTAATCTAATAAAAATAAGTTGTTAGTTGCAACCATTGAGGATATTTTGGAAATTTATATGGTTGCAACCATTGAATATGAAATGTGGACTCTCCAAAGTTTGATACCCACTACGCTTATTTATAGATACAATCATTTTAGGAAATTTTGGAAGATGGTTTTTTTAATTCTTAAGTAATAGTAGAAGGTAAAAGTGTATATTTTGTCCTTTTTATTTTACATCATTTTATATGAATATTGATCATATAATTTTTTGCTGGTATATGACCTCAAAATTAAATTTAACATTTTCTCATACCATATCCTCTAGTTTATTTAACTTATCTTATTTTTTAGGTCGTTTCTTATTCTATATTGTATTGTACTTGCAATTTCACCATCTAGACTTCATCACAAGAGCCATCTAGCCTGTAGTTTTAAAGTTCATGTTAGAAAAAAATTATTAGCATAAAAATCCTCTCAAATATCACTAGCAATTAAATTATTAGCTTAAAAATCCTCTAAAATACTACCAACAAAAAAATGATTAGCATATGCTAACCTTGCTCTACTACCATGTGAGAAATTAGGATCTTACTTACATTAAATTTTAATAGAATCTCAATGCATATCAAATCATTGAATTGTACATTCCATGAACTATTTAGATCAATGTTGTGAGTATGAATGAATATAGATGGGGCATTGAGAGGATGAATTGTTGTTTCAATCTCATCCACATCTGCAAGGTTCTCTAAGGGAGCATCACAACCTATTGGAGTTTTAAGATCTTCATACAACTACTTGATCATGGTTATGGTGCAATAGTAAGGAAATTAATGTGCTTTATGTGATGTAGTATGGACTAAAAAACTATAAGACTTATTAGTCCATAGACCATATTGTTGTATTTTTAACCAAGCACATTTTTGTTAATGGTCACTTAGATCAAGAACAAGTCCATAGAGATGGGGTGATTGATCTTGCTCAAGACAATTGAGGCATCCAAAAATACATTTGCAAACCCTTCAAAAATAGAATTTTACTTTAATTCATCATTATGTAGAACATCTTCAAAAAGATTTGCATACTCCTTCAAATAGATACAAAGTTTGATATTTTATTTATTATTAATGTGTCTTTACAATATATGATTTTGTAAACAACCTAGCAAATAAAAGATGACACTTTATAATCAATACAAATAAAAATCTATTTAAACATGTATATATATATATATCCTACAAAATCTATTTCAAAATATATTATACAAATGAAACCAAAAATAAAAATAAATCTTATAAAAGACACTTGAAGAGGGATGAACCAAATCGATGAATATATTCTTGTGGCATAGAATTTAACTAACACTAATTAAACTACCGAATTTTCAAAATCCACACATGTGGTGGATAAGATGGCAAGTGGGACAAATGATAATTTTTTAATGTAAACAAATCCCGTTTACAATTTTTTAATTTGAAATTTTCCATATAATAATTTCCTTCTTATAAAGAAGTCTCATAGTCATGTGGGGCCACCCATCCTCCCCATACATCATGAATTCCACATAAAATAATAATAATGATAAAAAGTGTGGACAAAGATTTTGGCACCCTAATACTCTCACATTTCTAGGGTTTTTCACCTAAAAAGGAGAGAGATGGGCCAAAATGGGAAATGTCCTCATTCAAGATTAATGTAAATATGGATGGAATGTGTCTAAATCCAATGATATTAATGCAGTAAACTAATGAATGCTATTAATTTTTAATAAAAAATTATTGAAATACAAGTTGTTGGAAAACACATTATGATATGCAAACATGAACTAAATGACCTAGAAATGACTATGAAACAAAACAAAAAGCTATAAAACTGAATGTGTGCACCTGGAGGATGGAATGAGGGTTTAGAATATCGATAAAATTGATGTAGAATCTAATTGGTACACTTGCACCAATTTGGGCGACTTAGTCCCAGCTCTAGAAAAACTGCTTAGAAACCTGTTTCGGCCAAATGGGTATCCAAATCTACAAAAAAATTTGAAAAATAGGTTTAGTGGGACTAATTAACCACTATTGGTGACTTAGTCCACTTTTGAATTTTTAAAAATTTGAAAGTGGAAACAGAATCCCTTGGTTTGCACTTTGGTTCTTGACAGGTGTCCACTTCTGAAACTTTGATTTTCAGGCCTGAAAGTAACCTTTTGTTGAAATTTTGGCTTGGTCAACAAGGAGATGTCTTCAATGATTCTTCAGCCAAATATTTAATGATTTTCAAACCCTCAAAGTGTCTAAATCTACAAACACACAATGAAAGAGAAAGAAATGGTGAATCTTTGGGCATGGGGGTTTGCCTTGGTCAAACCCCTTTTTAGGTAATTAATCCAAATGATGAAAGAATGTAATGAAGCATGCAAAAATAGAGTTAATACCTTTCCATGATGCTTGATCTTGAATTTCTATAGCAAAATATGAAGAATTTTTCCCTTGAATGTCCTTGGAAGCTATCTTGATGACTTGCAATGATAAAAACCTAGATTGCTTGACTTGAGAACATGATGAGTGATGGATGAATGATGATGAATTATGAATTCCATAAAATGAGAGGGAAAACCCTATATTTATACACAATTATTCCCTAATTCCCGAAAATACCTCATCACAGGCCGACCTTAGGTCTTAAGGAATTAAAACCTGAAAGAAATTTAATTTTGTTTTGTTTTTTGAGCCAAATGGGACTAAGTCGCCACCAATGGTGACTTAGTCCACTTGGGAATTTTTAAGTGGATGTCAGGAATTGTGATAATTTAAATAATGTTTATTGGGTTCTTCTTCAACAAGACACTTCAGTAAGGCCTGTAAGTGTATAAAGGGGCCATTTAAAGCACAAGAAAGGTGTAAATATTGATGACAAGCCTAGGAAAGTGTGAAAGTTTGTTACAAGAGTTTACAAAACTTTGAAATAGGTCTGGGTAAGGTGAATTATGATATTATGATCTTAGAAAGGTGTGAAGATGTGTTACAACAACTTACAACACCTTTACACGACATCAATAAATGCATTTTATTCAATTTACAAGGGCCCAATACCTAATTTGGATGTGTAAAACACATCACAACGTTAAATCAAGCCCTCATTAAGTCCAATTTGTCATCAATTGTTCCCATATCAAGCAAAGTATACACTTTTTGGCAACACATTAAGCCCCCACTTTAGTGAGAGGATGACCTTGCTTCAAACTCATGCTAATGTATCCATTCAAGAGGATTTCAATCGTACCAATGTGGATTGCAAACGATGAAAAAGATCAAAGGATGTTGTGCAAGCCCCCAGGATCCAAGATCCTAAGTCAAACCAACATAAGCACAAGAAGACACGAGCAAGGTGAATAATTTGCAACAAGAAAAAATACATGATCATTCAATGGAAAGGACTAGAAGGACATGAAAATGGGGTGGATCAAGCTTTGACCATTTTTCCAAAGCATTGTGGATTAGATCTAGGCTTGTTTTTTTAGAAAAAAGAAATGTATACTCACTCTAGGGCGGCAGAACTCTTGGCTGTCCATAGGTGAGAAAACCCAAGTATACTCACTTTGGGGTCACAGAACTTTTGGTTGTCCATGGGGTGAGAAATCCCAAAAGGTGAGACACATATGACCGATATGTTCTCACAAACATGCAAGTGGCTATGGGGAAAATTCATGCCTCGAAATGGGCTTTCCTGCTCAACCATACCAAAGTTATACCTTCTGATAACTTTAATAAAGAACCAAAAAATAAAAAAAATTTCGAGCGAGCTATAAGGTAAGAAAAAATCCGTATGCTTGACACTCATAGACATACATGATGGTACCACATGCATGCAAGTTGTGTTATGCAAGGTGGCCATATGACAATTGTTGTAAGTGTAAGGAATGTTCAAAGGGATTTTGCTTAGTTCATGCAAGGTCTCATCTTAGGGGACATTGTGCTTAATGTCTCCAAGAGAGGATGTGCCAAAGAAGTATCACACTCTTGGAGGGAATCAAGCCCAATGACACCACCAAGAAGAGGACACATCACATGACGAAAGAACTCACACAATGAAATGTGAGTGTCAATGTATGCCCCCACTTTAAAGTGGTTGCAAACACTAGTACTATGAGCAATTTCTTTATAGTCGAAGAAGGAAGAAGAATACATAGCATCCCTTCTCATGTGCAACCAAATGATATAACATCCATAATTCAAGGATTGAATGCTGACACTATTTTCCACCAGAGTGAACTCCCATATTTGGAAGCGCAAAAACAAAATGATGCTTTCATGATCATAGCTCAATATAATACGATAGGGATAAATCAAACCCTTATTAATAATGGCTCAGCCCTTAATGTGTGTAGCATAAACCTCTTGAATAGGCTTCATGTGGATAAATAAAAAATTCAACTCGATTCTTTATCTATTAAGGGATTTGACAATGAAGAAAAGAAACCACTTGGTGTGATCACTTTACCTATTACAGTTGGAGGAGTCACATTGAACACACCAATTTAGGTAATGCCTCATGGTCTTTCATATAACCTTCTTTTAGGTAGGTTGTGGATTCATGAAATGAATGGTGTTCCTTCCACTCTTCACCAAAAAATGAAATACATGTACAACAACAAAGTGTGCACACTTGACATTGATCATAAGCCTTATAGTGTCTTACAACTTGAGAAAAATAAAGAGAACCCCTTGAACACCTTAAAACCAACCACACAAGTGGAACCTGTGCAAAAAAATGATAAAGAAAAACACATTGATGAAGTGACAAAGCTATTAGAAAATGATTGGGGCTCCCTAGATTTCAAACATACATTCATGGGCGAGTACAAGATCATAAACAAAGACTCCAATAAGGCACAAGAAAAAGCAGTCATGCCAACACATAACTCAGAAGACCCTTCGAAAGTATCCACCTCAACCACTTTAGACCAAAACATAAGAAATTATACAACAAACTTTGAAAAATTCAATGACGAACAACCAATCAATCCAAAAGCAATGAAAAATCTTTATGGACGAGGATATGAGATTATGAAACAACTTGGAAATTATATAGTGGAAAAGGATGTGGCGCTAAAGAACAAGGTATCCACAACCCTATAGATCCTATAACACAACAAACAACTTATGGTCTTGGTTATTGTCCTTTGGTATAGAAGTAATCAATGCTTCCCTCAACATCAACACTCTCACACAAAATACTCCCAAATCAACCTTAACAATTGTCCATCCTGAACTCCTCAACACTAGTGGTCTTGAAAATCATCCTTCACACAATAGGAAACAAACAACAAACTCTTCACTTAATGCCAATGTCATCTCGTAAGACACTAATGATTTGAATTTGTTAGATTTTACGAGGCTTAGGAAGCATAGAAATGAAGTTTCTAATGCTATAACAAACAATGAAAAATCTGGACTAGGACTAAGTAGTCTAGAATGGCGAATTAGTCCTAGTTAGGGTTTTTTCAAATTTTTCAAAAAAATTTAATAGGTTTTGATGCTTGTGAATATGTATGACTTGAATACTAAAGAAAAATTAGTTTTTAGATGTATTGCAATGATTTAAAATACAAAAATGCAAACTATATGCACTTTTACTAATGCAAAATTTTAAAAACCTAGAATGCAAATTAACCAATACAACATGCAATGCAAAGTTAATACAAGAAAACCTAGGAAATTAAGGACTCTAAATCAAAAAAGAAGGTATTCTAAAGTTGGGTTCACCAAAATGTGGACGAAGATTTTGGCACTGGGTGATCCCACAATAGTGGTTTACAATTTTTGGCCAAACTGAACACTGAAATTATTATTTTTAACTAAATATTCACATTCGGGCACCTATAGGAGCTAAACCGTGAGGAATTTGAAGATGATTCAAACTAGAGTCTGGTCACGTTTTGTCTGTAGATTCTACAAATATTTTTTTCAAAATTTTTGGAATCAGATTGCATTTCTTTTTCCATCTCCCACGAAAACTGGTTTTTTTCAAAAAAAATATTTTTAAAAAGTGATGCACACCGTATAACGCGTAACTTTTTTTCCATGAAAGATAAAATTCTAATTCTTTTGAATTTAGATTTGTAACTCATATATCTAGTGCTTCCACTTAATTAGATAGTTTTTATTGAATATTTTTCTTTAATCAAGTTTCAAAGTCAAACCTATTTCAATTCGGACATAGCACGATCAGATAACGATAACTTTTTGTATATATCGAATTCAATTTTATTTTTTTTCTGGATCAAGGACTTCAATATCTGGTGTACTCATATTTTTAAATTTTTTTTTGATAATCTACTATTTTTCCACATGTGCAGAACATAGACCTTCATTTTCAGTGAAGAACCTATGTTTAATAAAACTAAAAAAACAAATATATAATAAAATCAAAGCATATTAAAATTATATTTGTTGGATAGCTCATTTGGAGGATTATCTAATTCCAAAAGGGTTTCGAAGACTTCTCCATTTTCATCCTCAACCTAAGCTCCGAAGTGTAAAAAAATAGACTCTTTTTGTGTCTCAGGAGGGGGATGAGGGGCAAGGGGGGTTCAAATGAACCCCTAGGGGTTCGAGCGAACCTATTCAAGGGGGTTCGCTCAAACCCCCTTTGCTATGCATTTGTTTTGTATTTTTGGGGGCCAAAATTTAAAGGGGTTCAGTCGAACCAGTAGGTTCGTACGAACCCCCAAAATCACTTTTTTTGCTTTGGGGTCATTTTTTGTGAGTTTTCCTTGCTCACTTGAATTGTAAACCACTATTGTGGCTTCACCCCACCCTAATACTCTCACATTTCTAGGGTTTTTCACCTAAAAAGGAGAGAGATGGGCCAAAATGGGCAATGTTCTCATTCAAGATTAATGTAAATATGGATGGAATGTGTCTAAATGCAATGATCTTAATGTAGTAAACTAATGAATGCTATTGATTTTTAATACCAAACTATTGAAATACAACTTGTTGGAAAACAGATTGTGATATGCAAACATGAACTAAATGACCTAGAAATGACTATGAAACAAAACAAAAAGTTGTAAAACTGAATGTGTGCACCTAGAGAATGGAATGAGGGTCTGGAATCTTGATAAAATTGATGTAGAATCTAACTGGTATACTTGTGCCAATTTGGGTGACTTAGTCCCAGTTCTGGAAAAATTGCTTAGAAACCTGTTTCGGCCAAATGGGTATCCAAATGTGCAAAAACATCTAAAAAATAGGTTTAGTGGGAGAAAATTCAAAAGTGGAAATGGAAGCCCTTGGTTTGCACTCTGGTTATTGATAGGTGTTCGCTTCTGAAACTCTGATTTTCGGGCCTGAAAGTAACTTTTGTTGAAATTTTGGCTTGGTCAACAAGGAGATGTCTTCAATGAGTCTTCAACCAAATCTGTAATGATTTTAAAACCCTCAATGTTTCTAAATCTACAAACACACAATGAAAGAGAAAGAAATGGTGAATGTCAGGGCATGGGGATCTGCCTTGGTCAAACCCCTTTTTAGGTAATTAAACCAAATGAAGAAAGAATGTAATGAAGCATGCAACAATAGAGTTAATACCTTTCCATGATGTTTTATTTTGAATTTATGTAGCAAAACATGAAGAATTTTTCCCTTGAATGTCATTAGAAGCTATCTTGATGACTTGCAATGATAAAACCCTAGGTTGCTTGACTTGAGAACATGATGAATGATGGATGAATGATGATGAGTTATGAATTCTTTCAAATGAGAGGGAAAACCCTATATTTATACACAATTATGCCCTAATTCTTGAAAATACCTCATCACAGGCCAACCTTAGGTCTTAAGGAATAAAAACCTAAAATAAATTTTATTTTATTTTGATTTTTGAGCCAAATGGGACTAAGTTGCCACCAATGGTGACTTAGTCCACTTGGGAATTTTTAAGTGGATGTCCGGAATTGTGATAATTTAAATAATTTTTATCAAGTTCTTCTTCAACAAGACACTTAATTAAGGCTTGTAATTGTATAAAGGGGCCATTTAAAGCATAAGAAAGGTGTAAATATTGATGAAAAGCTTAGGAAAGTGTGAAAGTTTGTTACAATACTTTACAACACTTTGAAATAGGTCTTGGTAAGGTGAATTATGATATTATGGTCTTAGAAAAGTGTGAAGATGTGTTACAACAATTTACAACACCTTTACAAGACATCAATAAATGCATTTTATTCAATTTGCAAGGGCCCAAGACCTAATGCGGGTGTGTAAAACACCTCACAACATTAAATTAAGGCCTCATTAAGTCAAATTTATCATCAATTGTTCCCATATCAGGAAAAGTATACACTTTTGGTGACAAAAAGTTTCTCTCAATTTCTTCTTATTTGATTTTTTAGTGCCATATGGGCATAGAGTGTGTGGTCCCTTAAAGGGAAGTTGACCTGTTTACTAGGGCTCCACACCTTTGTATGGGTCGCAACTCATTGTAGCGCAACCATTATTCTTCTTTTCTAATTAAAAAACAATTAGTTTTTATAAAGAAATATGTTAGCTTTTCAAATGACATTTGGTGTAACAGTAGAGCCATAGTACTAGTCATCTAGATGATGATGAGTTCGTATGTATATATATAGAGAGAGAGAGATTTTCATATATTTTACAATGTGTATCTCACATCCCATGTACCTACATTAGCCATGTCGAGGAAGGTTGCATGATTAATGTTTTTTTACAAACTACTATATATTTGATAATTTTTATGTTGATTAGTAGTAGGTTCTCGAATTTTTGAATGCAATTTTTTTTGCAACTTGTTATTTGTAATTTTTTTTTTTTAAAATTGGAGAAAATTCTCTCAATTTTGGTCAACTTTAAGTTATCTAAATTAGATAAAACAAAAGTGAAAATAATTTGATTTTGATTAGACACAATGGCGAGCTCATATTAGTTTCACAAGTCACTGGATATATGAGATACTAAGATCTACTCGCCACATTTTATGACACTATGGCTTTGAGAGCCTATTAAATTTTAACATAAGCACAACAACTAATCATAAAATTAGTAATTTAATGAATTATGATATTGTATGCAATATAACATAGCTTGGTTATAAGGAAAACTCTACAAATATGTAGACTTATCAAACACATGACCCAAGGTTATGACATGCTTAATCTAGGTCTGAATTCAACTCTTAATCACTCCCAATCAAGAGACAAGCTATGTCATGAGCATTGTCTTAAGTGAAGTGAAATATTTATACAAATAGAATGAAATGTGGGTTGATAATGAATAATGTTCTTACTCTTACTTTCTAGGAAAATGAATAAATTGTGTTTCATAAGGGTCATCTGAGGACACATGCATAAATACAGAGCTTTATGCTTAAATATGTAGGATATGCAATTTGAGGTACTATTATTGTAACACCAATAGTACTCATAAAAAAAACTATCGAAATAGTACTCTTGTTGAATTGGATCATTTGAGGATTCAAATGAGGAATTTTTTAAAAGTAATGTAAGGAAGTGGAAAAGACCTTGGCATGCAAACAACTCACAAAACCTTAAAGGCGAAACAATATGGTAGAGATGTAAGATATGATACAAAACCAAAAAAATCAGCAAATAATCAAATCTATAAATAAATTAGAAAATGATATCCTAGAGGGAAAAAAAAGGGTGATTAAGGTAGGATGTAAAATGATTACAATGAAGTGCACAACCCTAAATAAGGTATACCAATAAAGTATTATGAAAGGGGATCCAAACCCTAGTGAGATCTAAGAAGTAAAATATGTATTAAGAAAATCAAACTTAAAAACTCTAATGAAAGAAAGACAAACCATATGTTATGTAGGAATGTTGGGATTACCAATTTATGTAACAAAAAAGAAAATGCTATCATTATATTTAACTTAAGATAAATAACTAAACAAAAACAAACCCTAAGCTTTTAGAGCTAGGACTAGAAAAATAAATTCATTTTTTTTTATGAAATTTAAATAAATTATAGATGATACTTGGCTCAAATCCTAATGATAGAATACCTTTTTAAAGATGTCAACTATTGATTCACCAATGTGCTTGTCGAATGGATCTAGCACATTAAACTAGACCTAGAATCAAATAAGTGAACTAAAAAGGAATGCACAACTATAGTATATTTTCCTCAACTTGTACTTGTGTGTGAAGTGGGGGTGGTGATGATAGATACCATTCGAGGCCCCAAAAAAATTGATTCAATGATAATGTTCTAATATTAAAGAGAACAAACAACTATGTAATATACCTAAAATGACGTATGTTGATGTATGCTCTAATAATGTAATCAAAATCTAAAATGACACTACTATGATGAAATGCAAATAGATTAGAGCTTGCAATATACATATGATTTGAAATCGATAATGAATGTCATTAAATATAACAACATAATACACAATCACAATGGCTAGTGAAAAGGATCGACAAAGTATTTGAAATTTGAATTTTAAAAGTTCAAATTCTAAATTTGTGATTATGATAACCACCTCAATCAATTTTACAACCATAGGTGTGATCTAAAGTTGCAAATAAAAAATCTAGGAGATGGTGTTGGTTCTCTTGGATGACCAATGATATAGTCAAATTCATATACCACTTATAAACTTGTTATTGATAAAGGACACTCTAATCAAAATGAACCCAAAATATAAGAAAAAAATGTGAATATATAATTTTCACCATTACAAATGTGTTCTAATTTTAAAAAGATAGAAGTATAGGTTTAAAATAAATTAAATAAATATTAAATAAAAGTAAATGTAATTTTGAATGTATAATAATATTATCATTTGTTCAAAATTTTCTAATAAAATATGGTCTCCATTAACAAAGCTTAAGAAAAAAGGGAAACTATTAATCTGCATTGTTTATGGACGTAATTTTACTATCTAAATCACCATTCATTACCATTTTGAAAGTCAATTTGAAACTGTTTATGAACATGATAACCTAAATTTAATCATCATATAATCATATTTAATTATTTTTATCTTAAACTATAATTAAAATTTTTGAAAGAATGTATCACAGAAAACAAAAATATTCAGACACACCTTCAAAATATATATAATAATAATAATAATAATGATATACTTTTTCAAAAATAAAATACATTTTACATTTACAAATGTCACAAAATATTGGCTTTAACAGGTACTGTTGGCTGTCAAATTTAGGTCCTTTATAATTCCATTATGAACGGAAGGGTGGACACCTTAGTAGGTAATAGTGGCACAAAAAAGTTGTGGGGCGATCACTCCGAAAGGGTGTGCAGGATAGCTTCTGCCAGATCACTTGCACGCTTTACCCCTTCTTCTCAACTACACAACAGACAAAATTCCTGTTGCAACTTGTTGATTTTTCCTTTTTGAGCTTTACCCTATTCGAGGGGAGGAATCCAATGGTGGTTTCAAGCTTATTGAATCCACTTTCCTGAAATCTATACAGAATTCATACATTCTGTGAGACGTTGAGGGGCAGGAAGGGCACTGTAAGATTGCAGGGCTGCTGAAATTGTAAAGTTCTATTGAGAAATGGATGGTTGAGAAGCTGCGAGGCCGTCCATCTCTTGCCTGCGTCCTTTTGAAGACAACATCTGATGAAACTCTGGAACTCAGCAGATGCACTAGCGGGTGCAGAGGGCGGCTCTCCAAAACATATGGCACACATGAGTGCAGGCCAATCTGCCTGCTCTCCGGCTCCTAGAAACGGGAAATGACCCACATAGCATTCAAACAGTGTCAATCCCAAGCTCCAGATGTCTCCTGCATAGCCATTATATCTTCCACCATAGCTCTGTGGATCGAATCTCTCGGGGCTCATGTAAGCACATGTACCCACATAGGAATTGCAGCAGGAATCTATGGTGTCTGACGCAATCCTGCTTACTCCAAAGTTTGCAATCTTAATTCGCTGGGGTTTCTTACTAATCAAGAGATTGGCAGGCTTAATGTCTCTGTGAACAATCACTTGAAAATCAGAAACTCAGAAGAATATTTTTCATTCCTATTTTTACAATGAATCTGTACAGGTTCATATACATACTCAGATCCTACAATCATGCTGTGTGCGTTATCTATACAGCTGCACTATCTATAGGATAGGAAAGTATCCGAAAATAGTTAAGGGAAAAAATAGAAGACAGTTTAGGAAAGAATCAGAAAAAATCAGAATATCGCAACACTCCCCCTCAAGTTGGTGCATAGATGTCACACATGCCCAACTTGCCCAAAAATGTCGAGAACACTCGACTTGAAACTGCTTTGGTGAGAATATCGGCCAACTGATCCTCTGATCGAATCGTAGGCAGCTCCACAATCTTCTCATCTAACTTCTCTTTAATGAAGAATCTGTCTACCTCCACATGCTTTGTACGATCATGTTGAACCGGATTATGAGCAATATCACAGGCTGCTTTATTGTCACAATATAGTTGAATTGGCCGCCTAGGCGGATAGCCCAAATCTATTAGGAGAAGTCTTAGCCACAACGCTTCACATACTCCAAGTGCCATACCTCTAAATTCTGCCTCTGCACTTGATCGTGCAACAACATTCTATTTTTTGCTTCTCCATGTAACGAGATTACCTCCTACAAAGGTGAAATAACCTGAGGTAGAACGCCTGTCATCTACTGCTCCAGCCCAGTCAGCATCAGTATATGCATCCACATTTTGATAATCCTCCCTTTTAGTGAATAAAATTCCTTTTCCAGGAGCAGACTTCAAATACCTCAAAATGCGCATAACTGCATTCATATGTTGCTCTCCAGGATTATGCATAAACTGGCTAACAATACTCAATGCATAGGCAAGGTCTGGCCTTGTGTGTGCTAAGTACATCAATCTTCCTACAAGTCTTTGGTATCTTCCTTTATCAACTGGTACCTGATTAGACTCAATACATAACTTCAATCTTTCTTCCACTGGTGTATCAGCTGGTTGACATGCTGACATACCAATTTCCCGTAACAAGTCTAAGGCATACTTTCTTTGAGACAAAAAAATCCCTTTATCAGATCGAGACACTTCGATCCCAAGGAAATATTTTAAGGGACCGAGGTCTTTCATTTCAAATTCTCTGGACAAGTAAACCTGTAGAGCCTTCCTTTCTTCAGGATCATTTCCTGTAACCACCATGTCATCCACATACACAATAAGTGCAGTGATCTTACCTTGTTGTTTCTTTAGGAATAAAGTGTGGTCTGAATTGCTTTGACGGTGACCAAAGGCTTTCATAGACTTTGTGAATCTTCCGAACCACACCCTCGGAGATTGTTTCAATCCATATAGTGATTTTTGTAATCTGCACACCTTCTGACTATGTATTTATGGTATCATGCATCCGGGTGGGAGTTCCATGTAGACTTCTTTAGACAACTCTCCATGTAGAAAGGCGTTCTTCACATCAAACTGTTGTAATGGCCAACCCAAGTTCGCAGCTAGAGACAACAAGACACGTACTATATTGATTTTAGCTACAGGTGCAAATGTCTCTGTATAATCGATCCCATAGGTTTGGGTGTACCCTTTTGCCACCAGTCTCGCCTTAAAGCGTTCAATTGTACCATCTGCTTTGTACTTCACAGTATAAACCCAACGACATCCAACTGATTTCTTTCCTGGTGGACGGTCAACAAGTTCCCAGGTTTTATTTTCCTGCAATGATTTCATCTCCTCATTCATAGCGGCTTTCCATCTTGGGTCAGCTAAGGCTTCCTGCACATTGTTAGGAATAGATACAGTAGATAACTGATTTACAAATGACTGATTTGATTCTGACAAATGATGGTTAGACACATAATGACTCATGGGATATCTAACTTTACTAGAAAATTCAGGTTCATATGTGGGTTTAGGGATACCTTTGGTGAGAGGCTGTGGTAGCTGTTTTCTAGATGGTTCAGGAACATCCTCAGTAAGCGATTGGTGTGGTGTATTGGCTGCCTGTGGGGTGAGGGACTCAGACGAAGGTGGAGCCACAACTTCTATTTCCACAACTTCTGTTTCTGGGTGTTCATCACTATTTTGATCCAAGGTTATATCATACACCTCCAGTTCACCCACTTCTTGATTAATAGGTTCAGAGAGTTCCACTTCTTTAGAGATGTCTAAGTTACCCACATCTTCAGAGATGTGAACATCAACATCTTCAGAGATGTGAACATCAACATCTTAGAGATGTGATCATCATAGTGTAGAGTCTGAATTTCCTTCTGGTACTCCCCCTGAAGTTCAGGCTCAGAGGAAAAATACATCGAGTCTTCATGAAAAACTACATCCAATGTAATAAACATTCGTTGGGTTGGAGGATGATAGCATCAGTACCCCTTTTGATAAGCAACATATCCTAGAAAGACACATCGCAGTGCCCGAGGAGATAACTTGTTGCGCTGATGCTTATGGAGGTGTACAAATGCTACACAACCAAAGACGTGAGGAGGTAAATTTGGTACAGTTGGAGCAACAACCGCCTCAGCGAGAACCTGGGATGGTGTCTGGAAATCAATAGTGCTGGAGGGTACCCGGTTAATCAAATATGCTGCAGAGGTAAGTGCTTCGCCCCAATAAGACAACGACATATGGGCTTCTATCAACGAAGCACGGACAACCTCCAACAAGTGACAATTTTTTCTCTCAGCCACCCCGTTCTGCTGAGGTGTATTGGAACAAGTAGTTTGATGTATAATTCCGTGTGCTTCCAGATATTGCTGAAGTTCAGAACTCAAATATTCACCTCCATTGTCACTACGGAGAACCTGAACTTGTGCATTGTACTGAGTACTAACCATGTTATAAAATTTTTGAAATAACAAGTTCACTTCACTTTTAGACTTCATTAAGCACACCCAAGTCATTCTAGTACAATCATCAATAAAAGTAACAAACCAACGTGATCCACCCAATGTAGTGACTTTGGATGGACCCCAAACATCAGAATGTATGACCATAAAAGGAACTAGACTTTTATTCAAAGTTAATGGAAAAGAAGCACGATGGCTTTTTGCAAGTTCACAAACTTCACACCGGAAGCTAGAAACAACAAATTTTGCAAATAAACTAGGAAATAATTTCTTCAGGTAACCAAAGGAAGCATGCCCCAGACGTCGATGCCATAACCAGATTTCAGATTTATGCTTCTCCCCCTCAGAGCTATCCACCATTAGAGCTTGACGCAGCTTGTCCGAACTCTTTGACACCAAGTCCAAGTAATACAACTTCCCTCGCCTAACACCACAACCAATCGTTTGCCTCGTTCGGATGTCCTTAAACACACAGAAATCAGGCCAGAAAATTACAACACAAAATAAAGCAGCGGTGATTTGGGAAACTGACAACAAATTGTAATCCAAAGATGGAACAACTAAAACAGAATCTAGATTCAAAGTATCAGTGAGAGGTAAGGGTCCTTCTCCGATAATTGGGGCCGAAGAGCCATTGGCAGTGGAAACAAATTTTTGTGAGGACGGTTTAAGAGATGAGACCTGTCTAGAATCAAACATCATATGATCCGTAGCACCGGAATAAATTATCCATGCACTATTAGAAACAAGTGCAGACATATTTAAAACCTTACCACCATTACTTGCCGCTGTTGCTAATGCTGAGATCTGTCCAGCAACATCATCCTCTGTCTTTGTTTCAACAAACGCAGCACTGGAGGTCTTTTTTGAATTCTTCTTCCGTGAATCGCGGCTACGATCCCACCATTCTGGATACCCCACAAGTTCAAAGCAGTGACTTTTGGTATGACCAGTTTGATTGCAATGGGTGCATTTGTAGGTGGATTTATCGACACCATTAGTGATCTTAGGCGTGCTTTGAGAAGGCCGGTTCTGATTAGATCAGTTTTGGGTCACCATGGCTGAAGCTTCAACCTTTTCTGGTTCTCCAATCATCGTTGTGCGTCGAACAGCTTCACGGCGGACCAATGCATAACATGCTTCTAATTCAGGAATAGGATCCTTTCTCAAAATTTCACCGCGGACTTGTTCGAAGTCACCATCTAATCCAGCAAGAAAAATATGCACCCTTTGTCGCTGAACTGATTTTCGGTAAGATTCAACATCGTTCTCACTTTCCATGATCACCTTATCACGATGATCCAACTCACCAAAAATCTCGGTTAATTCTCCATAATACACAGAGAGTGTTTTTCCATTCTGTTTGGCAGAGAAAGCCCTCTGATTCAAGACAAATACCTACAGTTCATCTGCTCCATCATAAAAAGCCTTAGAAAGGGCTTTCCAAATATCTCGAGCAGTGGGTAAGCAAATGTATCGCTTCATAATTTCTGGGGACATAGACATCAACAGCCATCTCTTAACCTTTTGATTGTCTGCATACCACTTCTCATATCCATCATCCTTCTCGGTAGGTGGCTGTGAATTACCACGAATGAAAGAGAGTTTCTCCTTCTCAACAATATGCATCTCCATGATTTGAGACCACATATCATAGTTTGTTTCATTGAGTACAATCCCTGCATTGAAGGATGAACCTTCAGATTGAATAATAATAGGAGCAGATTTGGGCTGAAGTGCTTCCGAACCTGAATCGCCCATGGTTCAATGAAGGGGAAAAAAAATGATTCAAAATTCGTAGCTCTGATACCAACTTGAAAATCAGAAACTCAGAAGAATATTTTTCATTCCTATTTTTACAATGAATCTGTACAGGTTCATATACATACTCAGATCCTACAATCATGCTGTGTGCGTTATCTATACAGCTGCACTATCTATAGGATAGGAAAGTATCCGAAAATAGTTAAGGGAAAAAATAGAAGACAGTTTAGGAAAGAATCAGAAAAAATCAGAATATCGCAACAAATCCGCTCTCTATGAAGGTATTTCAATCCCTAAAGTACTTGGAAGACAACCTTTGCCAGGGAGGACTCACTCATCCTTGTCTTGTGCTTTAAAAAATCGGCAAGGGAGCCTCCATCCATGTATTCCAGCACACAATTAATGTTCCCTCCCTGGGGGAAGACACCCTCACATTTGACAATGTAGGGAGAATCAATTTTCCCAAGGATGTCCATCTCCCTAGTGATGTGGGAAGTGAGGGAGGAATCATGGTCCAAGCGGATGACTTTGAGGGCATAGTGGGTGGAGGATTTGTGGTGGAGGGCCTTGTACACAATGCCTCTGCTACCATGTCCCAGCTTTCCCACTCTTTCCAAATCACACAGCTTCTTTATGCCCTGTGTTGAAGGTACCTGCGTCGGCTCTGGAAGAGGAAGAGGAAGAGGCGCTCTTTGCTGCTGTGCAGGGATTGGAAGCTTCAATCCTAAACGTTTCCATGATGCCATTCTACTAATGATTTTTCTGGTTTATCAGAATGGAGAAAGGTCGTTGGGTCTCGGTGCTGCTGAGACAGATTGTAGGAGGTACCTATTATAAAGATGAGAGGCAGGGGATGTGATGTGATGAAGATGACGTTGCAGTGGGCACTGGGCGGAAAGGTTGATAAAGACACAGATAAAGCTCACTATCATTCTTAATCATGGGGCACCATTTAAGGGAAATGGCGTCCAAGTTGGGAGTTCCATTATCTTTTGGAGAGATTTTGGATATTTGGAAATCGGGAGTTCCAAGGAACAAAATGAGAATAAGGTCATGGCGTCTGAATGCATTCTCCACGTGCAGATATGATAGAGTAAAACAGTTGCCAGATTTGACATTTCCTTTTGCAGATTGTACCGATTCATTGCATGAATTTCTGAGAAATGATGGGGCCTGTGTGTGAGTTATCTAATAAGATTGTATTACAGAACGTGACAACGAAAATTATTAAGAATTGGTATATTTTTAATTCTTAATAATTAGCCGATAGGCTTCTTATTGTGCAGGCCAACGACAAACCTGTCTCACATGCCTGCAAACCATCTGATACACCTGCAAACCATTGTTTCAAACCATTTGACAGGCTGGGAAACCATTTTTAGCATTCTGCAAATATTTTGAAGAAAACTCACGCAATCACACTCCACTGTTTAATGACTGTAGATATGATTAACAGGGGATATGATTAATGACAGTGCTTCATTAATGTCTTCCAGCTGTAGATTCCTGAGGCGATCTGCTCTGTTGGGACCTGTCATTAATGTCTTCTAGCTTACCCTGGCCTCTGCTGCTTTAGCTTCTGTGCGCTACAAGTACACATATTAATGTCTTCAATGCTGTTGATAGCTCGAATGGTGCCTCCATAGCCTTCGCCAGACGTGATTGCTTTATGACTGTTGTTGTTCACCATCCAACCCCACACCGTCGACTTAAATGAGATGTTCGAATTAGTGGACACAACCTATCACAATTTAATGAGGAACAACACTTAACGTATTAGGGGGGAGAAAGATTGCAACATGATCTATCATCATGCCCTCATTAAATGCAAAAACATTGCAAATACGCCACTGTGCAAACACTCTTCCATGCACATTAATTTCTTAGTCTAGCATTCAATTCAAGATCTAATTTTCCAGCTTATAAATAGACTATGTTGTTGTGTCATAGAGACTTAGTGCTTTGGAGCATCGGTGCTTTGGAGTTACAGATATAGCAAATCAATCAATCTGTAAGTTTTTTCTTTCCTCTGGGTTTTCTATATTATTGTTAATAAGTGACACAGCTGCTACTAATTGATGATGGGTTTGCTTTGTTCTTGATATTTCTTCCCTCTGCTGTATTATATTTCTATATTCGATTCTTATCTTTCCTGGAAACTTTGTTATATGATTTTCCCTGAAAATTTTGTTTACTTTCCTCAGTTACCACAGGATTTAGTCCTGAATGATGCTTTATTCCATCTTGGTTGCTGCCTTTTTGGCTTCGAAGCTCTTGGAGTGTCATTTGAATAAGCTATATTTCTTATGGTGCCCCAACAACAAATCATGTATATCAGGGAATATAAGATTGGAATGGGCAATATTTTTGTAGATAGAAGTATAGCAATACTGTGAAGGAAATTCATAAACCTCTTATGGAGATAGGCTCCCATCGGTTCCAAAAATAGAGAACAGCAACTGCATTTCTTCACAATCTCCTACGCTTGGGGTCTTTCTTCCAAGATGGAGCCTATGCCTTTCTTTAAATCAATTTTTCCTATACAAGTTACATGTATTTCCCCTTGCCACATTGCAATTGGTTTTGCCCCCACGTTTCAGAATAGCCTTCTACGTGGCATCAATAAACTATAATATTTGACAGCTTTCCTGTTAGAGATCCGTGCTTTTACATTAAGTTATTACATGTAGCTACTATGTGTCATAAGGCCATTTACGGTGCAAGTTTTCAGCTTGAGGTTTAATGACGTCTACCCTTCTGCTGAGCTATCTTGAGTTTTGGAAACTTTTCTTTTTCCCCGAATCGGGGCGGGCAGTATGTTCTGTGATTACTTGTCTGGATTTAGTGTTCAAAAATGGGATACATAACAATCAGTTCCCAGGAATTTCATCGAATAGTTTAATAAATTAAGATAATATTTTTCCTTCAGTGTGATAGAAATGTTGGGTACTTTGTTTAGTATATTGCTATGTTCATGATTTTTTCCTTTTGTTAGTGGTGACAGGGAAGATGGCTTTTCGCCATTTCCTACTGAGGGTGGTTCTTATTGAATGAGGAAATAGACCACCTCAATTGCTCATTGCCAGCACTCAGCAACGTGGACATTTCTCGAAAAACTTAGGTCAATGAATAATGATCCATGTGTATATGTATTTGTGAATATATGAATTTCAACTCCATCTTTTATGGAGTTATTTAGTAGGAAGTGATCTTTCTAATTTAGAAAACAACTTATCCTACCTACCTGTCTGCACAAGTAGAAGTAGGTTTAAATCTTTATGCAAATATTTTAAAATCAGATAATACTTAATTTCTTTAAGAAAATCTAGATTTGCCTACGTTTATTTTTTTAATTATTTATCACTTATTATTAATTGTTTAATCTAGCCACATAGCTAGAATTTGTAGCATATAGAATTCATACACATCTACACACAAACAAATACTCTCTAACATATTAACATACATATAGCTATCAGCGTAATCCTTAAACCTCCTTTAGGTGGAAGGTCAAATACATGTATAGTTAAAGTCAAACCAGTTTGATATGTTCACTCCACTACAGAAAATCATGTGTTGTCTTCCACAAACTGATAAAACCTACTTCACTTGAATTTAAAGCAGATTGGCATGTACTTCAAGGTGAAAGGAAAGTCTGGAAAACAAACAGTTGCTTGTCAAATTTAGGTTCACTGTCACTTAACAGATTTCTTACAAAGACCTGTGTTAAATCACTTTTCACTAAAGTGAGACTCTTCCTGGTTTTAGCAAAATCTTCAACAAGCACACCCCAAGAGACTGCACAGAAATGCGCAAAAAATCTTTGGCTTAGATGCCAGGTCTAAGGTAATATGCTCTGCCAAAGTCTCTGGAGACTTACATTTGACCCAATTCCTTCCTGAACTCACATTTCAGGTAGACCGGGATATGGTTGGAATTAAAACCTAGTGATTGGCTTAAAATCATCAGTAATTTAAGGTCATGATGGCTGCTGCCAATAAGTCTATAGTCATCGTAATATACCAAGCAATGAGAAAAGACCTCAATTTTTCTTATTGCAAAAGACTCGTTCGTCATGGCATTTAATGATATTAACAATGGCAACATAGCATGAAGAGACAGCAAGCTCTGTTGGTTGGGATACACAATACCAAGGGGTGGTGGATGTTTGCTGTTAATATTTAATTTTCAGACAGCTGCATTACTATCAATTTTTGTTGTTTGGATGTTTGCTGTTAATATCATTTTTTGCTCTGTTTTATTTCATCCTAAATCAATTTTGTTGTTATCTATTAACTGAACGCATTGGTTTTGAATTTTAGTATCAAATTAAATGATCATAGAGATTTACTATCAATGCCTGATAGTTATAGATCCATATTTTCCAATTGAATTGAATGTCTGCCATCTTCTAAATTATACAAGATAAAGCTCAATTTTCTAGGTAAGGGAAGTGACAAAACACAGAGTTTTTGGTTCATGTCATCTTGCTAATACGTATAGAAGTATCAGGGAGTTTGTGTGTGCAATTTACCGCAGGCTTGTTCAGATATAGATGCCAATTCTGCGGCAGAGCATGTGCCCTGAACACTATTTTCAATATTCAGGGAGTTTGTATGTGCAATTTACTATAGTCTTGTTTTGTTTTATGAGCTCCCATAAAACAATTCCAAAATTGTACACATCCACTTTGTAATTGTAGATCTATGTTGGATCATTTCCCTGCATCCAGTAACCAATGAAATCAATACAGATAATATGTCGCCAGTTCAGGGCAAAGTCCTCATAATCTTGCGTAAAATGAATCCCAATTGCAGTGTTTAGAATCCCAGTTACACATGCTTCCATAAAGATTTAGGAATCCTTGTCCCAAAGGGATGATCAATCAATAAAGAGGCTCCACCATTCTAAAGCAATATCATTGGGCAAGAGTAAAACAAAACAAATTGCAATAATGGAACATTAATACAGATCTCTTCATCAGAACCCAAAATATACAGATCCTTGTAACTTGAAAGACAAATCCCTAAGAGAAAAACATAGCAATAGAAAACATTGATCAATCTTTTATTATTAAGATTGAGTGAACTATTCCTAGTTCTGAATTAAAAGATTAACCATTCGGTACATGCAATATAAATTCTGATCTCTATCTGCCAATAGCTAATTAACAAGCATTAATATCCTACAAAATAATCAGAAGAGCACTAACCAGTTTCCTATCCCAGTCTTATCTTGTGTTTAATGCAACAGTTTCTATAGAGAAAACCAAAGATTAAAACTTAAATCACACACCAATGTGAAATCAATTACATACAAAGCCTAACAGTTAACCCGTACTTAAGATTGCATGAATAAATCCAACAAAAATAAGCTCTCATTGCAGCCATGATTTCTTAGCTAAATGTGATACTTCAGTTCAATATTGAATATCAATTTTTAACCCCACATCAATTATTAGCTATATAACAAAGTCTCTCACAATTCCCGCACTTCATATACTGGTTTGCTATTGTAAATCCAATTTTTACCATGACACTATGGCCTACTATAAAATTACCCATTGGCCATAAAGTAATGCCATGCTATCCTGACAAGAATGCCACAAAATTACGTATCAAAAGGATACCACACATGTATTGATCTGTCAACCATCTCTGACCAGAAAAGTCAGATAAACATTAGCGATAGTTATGGCTTTGCACTGACCAATTTTCAGGCTTCAAAAATTCATATGACATGATTGGAACTTAGGGCATGTTTCAGATTTTATACCTTAAGAAAATACAAAATTCATAGCTTCATAATATCAATCTGATTATTTGAATCCAGTGAAACAAACAGCATGCATGCTCTTTTGTAACATAGTCAATCTAATCTCAGGCTATTACTAATGCACCAAGGAGGCATCAAACAATAAAATAAAACATTTTTTTACGTCTGTGAGAACAATGACTCTGTATTTTGTTGTTAGGTGGATATGATGAATGTTCAGAGGCAAACACACCATCAAAATTTTCAAAGGCAAAGCTCAAAATGGTTGGGGTCACTGGTGAGGAATCTGATTCATTTGATCTCGCACATCTATCAAAAAAAAAACTACCAGACACTTGAGACACTTGACTGCCCACCAAGAATCCTAAAAATGATGACTGGACACAGAAAGATGGCTGAATTTCTATTTTGGGGTTTCCTGCAGCCAATAACCGAAATGAAGAAATTGTTTGTGGTTCCAATGACCTCAAAGAGCTGCAGAGAATGCCATCTTTCTCATTCTGTCTAGTTGGAGTATGCTTTGAAAACTCTACTGGTCTGCTGATCCAAGGATGCTCTGCAAAATTAAAAATATCAATTCATATGTAAAGCATAAAAATTAAGTATATTGCATTAATCCAATAGGCTGAGCAAATGTAAAAAATACACATAATTCTTGAAAGAACTTTACCTAACACTTGAACAGAGGTGAGTCTCTTCTTTGGATCTGTGCAGAGCATTTTGGATATCAAATCCACTGCTGAAGCCGATATACCGCTCCATGGACCCTATGGAAATTCCAACTTTGGCTTGTCTTACTGCATCAAAAATCCTTGATTTTGTCTGGCCCAGAAAGGGCTCTCTGTTCTTTTCTTTGTGTGTCATTATTAATTCTGTGCTTTCTTTGATTTTCTTGATGTGTCATTATTAAATCCATGCAACTTAGAGAGGGGAATATAGAAAGAGAAATAGAATGCGAGAAAGAGAGAAAAAGAGAGATAGAGGATGGCGGTGAATTTGTCATGGCGGTGAATTGCTAGCGGTGAATTTTTCGTGGTGAATGCAATTTGGTCCGTGTTTATGACTTACCCTGATTTTTAGAAATTGCACTATTTTTCTGATTCCCAACATTTTTTACACAGCAAGGTCTAGGATTGTTAGCTTAATATGCAATCCTTTTGAAGTTAACTATTGACGTTATCTCATCTGTTCAATAGATGCTCTGCTCATTTTTTCTCATCATCATCATTAACAGCACAACACAATTTGTGCAGAATCTTCAGGTAAGTCACTTGCCATGGTCTCAATGAATTTTATTTTTTAAAAATCTGTACGCAATGTTATCATTTTTTGTTGTGTTTTATTTCACTGTAAAACAATTTATCCTAATTTGTTGTTCTTAAATTTTCTCTGTATTTGTGAATGGATACTTTTATGTACTTAAACTAATCCTTTGTATGATATTTGTTCGAGGACGAAGTTACTAACTGCTCACAGATTCACACATGAAAAGGGGTAATAATTCCTCTGTTCCAAAGCATAAATTTCTAATTGTATCCTGTACTATATACTATACATAAATTTCAGTTATTTTTTCTCAGTTTTTATGTCAAAATTGCAGTTTTGTTTAATTTTTTGAATCTATTATAATGATGTAATTGTTTAAAACTTAAGTTATTTTCACTGTTGTTGTAAATCTTCAGTTGATTTGTTTCTTTATTTACATTTATTGAGGTTCATATCAATAAACCCCTTTTGTTCATGTATTGGTTTCGATTTTGATTTTGAATATATTAGGACATGTGTGAAACTGAATTTATTCAATATATCTAAACTTAGAATTGGAAATAGTTTTCTGCACTATTTTATTGGCTGTGGAGTGGGGTAGTCAATTGGGATGGCGAAGGATCATATGTGAGTCTGATTCCCAGGTTGTGGTGAACTTACTGAAAAGATGGTATATGGATAATGTGAGCTGGCAGTTGGCTTTAATTGTTGAACAAATTCTCACTCTTTGTGCCTCTTTAGAGCATATTACTTTCAATCATATTCCCCGTGAATGGAATGGGGTGGCTGATTGCTTGGCTAAATGGGCTTTTGATCATATGCATGATTGGAATGTGGTGGATCGGGGCCAACTACCCCTGGATTTGTCTCATCAATTGGATCACTTGGTTGAACTTGATAGGGCCATTTAATGCCCTTGCTTTGTAACGTTTCCTTGGTTTAATAAAAATTTTACCCCTTTATGGTAAAAGTAAGATTTTGCATTTTTTTGTATAGTCAAATTGTTGTTTGTGTTTTATTATGATTCCATGCTTTAACTTAAGTAAGAGAATATTTATTTGTATTGGAATAATATTTTATATTCTTAGGTCTACTTACTCTGCAACTGTCTCTTGAAATTTGCAGGGTCTCTCAAGATCTCTCCAAAATGTGCCTCTACGTTTTCATCTCAGTATGCCCCTGAAGCCCTGTGAATTATTGCATAATTCTCCTTAACCCCTCTAGATGTCTTATGGTCTTGGTGAATTAGAATGGAAATGAATTTTATATGAAAACCATTGATAATAGTTGCAATTGTTAGATCTAATGATATTCAACATTGGATAGTAGAGGTCACACTCAGGTACGCGAGCCACCTTGCAAGTCAGAGTTGACGAGTGAATGATCCTTTTGATAGATAAATTATCATGCTATTTAAATTTGGGCGCCACACATGAGATAGAAGGCATACCCATGTAAACATATGAGGCTTTAGCATACTCATGTAAACATACGAGGCTTTAGCTTGTGCCCTTAAAGGGAGTTGACCATCACGATAGTTTTGATGACCTTGGTGAAGAATTATTGTGGCTGTTGTATGGATCAAAACTATTATGCTATAATCCTAAGAAAAACCTGCCTGGAGCTCCCCTTATCAGAGGCTAGGAGTTTCTGCAAAATGAAATTTCTTTGATGGTATTATTTAATTTCAAAATATCTATCCATACCAGTTAAGAATTAAAACTTCATTGAGCATCAAAGTTGAGTTGGTCAGCTATATAGCGTTAGCTTTCAGTTTAGAAAATACAAGAATGTTGCAAAAGAGATTGGGAAAAACAGATCAAAATCTTTTTGATTTAAATCTACAAGTTCAATAAGTTTCTAAAGTTTCCATACAAACTTTCTCTTTTTCCCCTTCAAAAGTAAGTATGAGGAAGAACATAGAACTTTCTCAAATTGAAAATGAAATGATTTCCATCCTGAAGCATTTAGGAACGTAAGAAGTTAGAACATGTAACAACCTGAATTTAATTTCCCCTTTTTTGTTGATAGATGAAAGATGGTTCATGAATGGGGACCTTATCCAAATGCAAAAGGATTTTGTATTAATAGGTTGTTGTAGCAGATGGGATAGAATTACATTTCTTCATGGCCCATGTGCACATCTGAGATCCTTTATTGTTTGACAAGAACTAGGCTTCACGATTGCCACAATCCTAACCGCTAAAGCTCTTGGTCCTACTATGGACTTAAGTATGGATATGGGCATCAAAATTTTCATTGCGACATGTTTGGAACAGCCATACAAAAAATATTTAAGATATAACAAATCTAGCAATATAAACATATATAAAATATATATAAGCATATACAAAATCTTTCTCTGTTTTTGACTTTATTTTGGGTGTATCTGAAATTTTCCTCCTTCTCCCTTTAAAGATAATGTAGGAATTAAATATTTATTATATAATCAATGTCCATGCATAAGTTAATAAAAATATATCTGAAGTACCTAAAACAAAAAAGGTTTGTAGTCTTTGACATCCTCTTTGAGAAATTGGACTCGGTTCCAATTTAAAGGTTTAACTTACATTAAAATTTATGTCGAAAGAATGATGGTCACATTTGGGTAGATAATATCACAAAATAATCTGTCTTTTTTTTAGTATTTGTTGTTATTATTATTGATTTTTTTATTACTTCAATTTTATGTCCTATTTCATAGGTACATATAGATTCTTTAAAGGGATTGCATTGTTTAAAAAAAACACAAATCCAATAAAAATATGTACCTGCTTATATAATACAATGTATACGTCTATTTTTATATAATCAATTATATGTTGTTCCAATTCATTTATGTTTTTCCTTTAATTTCCTATAGGCATCTCCCTTGAACCTCCTTTAGGTGCAAGTGCTAGTTTTACATCATGTTGAACATTATGGCATATTGAATATAATCTTTTTCTTTTCAATCACGTTGTTGATAATATGCCACTTATTTTTTTGTCTTGTATAAGAAAGTCTATCAAAATTGTCAATCAGAGTTATCTACTATTATACAAAGCTGCTATTTTTCTCTAGCATGCCGAAAATTATAAAAAGTAGTTAGAAAAGAGTTTATTCTATTTCAAAAGTTTAAATAGCATTTGTATTTTGAAGAGGTGTAATGTTATGAACGTTAAGATGATTATTTATATTTGTGATGAACAAACTTTTGTTTAGTATTAATAAGATGTGTTTGAATAAAATTTGATTTAAAAATTAGTTAGTTGTAGTTGAATTATATCAACTATTTATGAAATGTGCATCAATAAAATTGATTCAAATATCATAACTATATAATTTTTTAGTCAATTTTTATTCACACATTTCATAAAGAAAATTTATGATTTAGTTATATGTGAGATATAATTTATTAATAGAAATTGTGTTTTTTTTTTTTGTAAATTTTATACAAAATCATTACAAATAAAAGTGGAAATCTAGTATCTTATTTATAACTTTTTAATATTAATAGAATATACTTTCCAAATAGATACATTAAATTTATAGTGTATTCATATTATATATTTTTAATAATCCCTTCAAATTTCTTTATGTAATGCCTTGAATTATGTTTTGACTTTGACCACCATTTACCTTATTACTTTTGGGTGCTCTTGAGCTTTTGGTATTTACCATTGTGACTAGAGCTTCTTCCTTGCTATTCTTCTTGTTCCCAAGAATTGAAATACATTCATATTTATTTCAAACCATAAATTTGTATTTGCTATTAATTCTAATGCTTTATAGTAGAAACAATGAGAAGATCATTTTTTAAAAGTTATATTAATAAAGGAAAGAAAATAAAATTCTATAAGGAGGATAAATTAATGTTGAGTACATCCACTTCTACATCATAAACGCTAGAATGAATTAGTAAGCATAGCAATTAATGTTGCATTTTTTTATTTGATTAGTGTGTTAGTGAGAATTTTTGGGTCATTATGTTAGTTTTAGTTGTTGAGAACCAAGAAGGAGGGCTATATAGTTTTATCTTGCATTTTTGTATAGATTGATTAATTGAATAAATAGTCCTCTTATTCAATTAATGTTAGAAGAATAATGAGATGAATTAATTAAATAATTAAAATTAGAACACAAATTGAGATAATTAATTAAATTAATTATATTAAATTAATTAATTTAGGACTATTGATGTGTAGTGGTTTGATGACAATAAAGTTTTTGAGATAATTTTGGGTGTTTATACTTTGTCCTTTAAGACAATGTTGTGACTTAGTAGAAGCAATTTTGTTTCAAAGAAAATAAAACATAGCACTTTTTTGGACGAAAAGGGGAGTAATATGTGGGAAAATTTAGGATATGAACTATAACACCTACAATCATATCTCCCTAGCTATCAATACTAGTAATTGCTCTTGAATCTAGAAAAAACCATGCTAGTTTCATCCAAAACTAGCTTTAACATATTCTTGTATGCATACACCACTCCATGGGTGGATACACCAAAGTAGATAGATACATACATCTCATTACAAGAATATGCACGTCAAATTATGCAAACATCACTAGATGAGTGAATACCTAGCATGGAAAAAGTGAGCACACCACTCCCTACATATTTGCTAATACTAGATACATCTCAAGATTAGCACATATGTTATTCCCCCATAGACACATTATTCTTGGTGGATGCATCAAAGCACTCTACATATGACTTGCTACCAAGCGCATGCATCATCTTCTCCCATACGCATGCCAATTTGTGGTTTTCATAGTTCAACTCATGCACTAACCTACTTTTCTCACCCAATTAATAACAATAAATAACCCCCTACGACTAGTTTTTATTGCATGGTACCAATGCACCTACATTTGTTGGTCATTGATACTGTCACACTCATTTTGCTTGGTGGTGATCTATTTGTGCATCATTTATTTCCATTGGTTCCTAGCTTTTCTCTACTCTATGTCTAGGTGTTAAGGGCTATTTTCACCCCTAACCTTATTTATACATACCAAAACCCTAATTTTTTTGCTCCTAAAAAAAATTCACCCCTTTCACTCTTTTCATATTATTTCTTCAATTTTATCCTTTTTGTTTTTTTGCTTCTCATTTTCTGTCCTTTATCATATTTATCTCTCCATTTCTTATTTTGAGAGCTCATCCATGTAATCTTTCTTGACTAACCTCTTAAGCAAGCATCATCCCTCCATCTTCTTTTCATAATTTTTTGACTAACCAGGGCATGGGTAATCCCACAATAATGAGTCCCACTTTTTGGCCAAAGTAGGACTAAAATCTTGCAAATTATCTTGTCAAGTTAATTCCATTTGAAGGTCCAACTAGAGGTTTTAAACTAGAATTTCAAAGGAAAATTTGAAGCAGACATTGAAAGTGTCTACCTAAGGCCCTTCATTCGATTGTATTCAAGGACCTTTTTTCAAAGGTATGTTGTTCCCACAAAAAAATGTAAAAAAAACCTTCAAATGAAGGTAATTTCCAAAAATGGAAAAAAGGGACCTTAAAAAAAAGTCTCTTTTTATTATTTTTTTGAAAATTTCCATAAAAAGGAATAAAAAGGGACCTTCGCTCAAAGGTCCCTTTTTTCCATTTTTGGAAATTACCTTCATTCAAAGTTTTCAACCTTCGAACGAAGGTACTTTTTGACGTACCTTCATTCAAAGAAAAACCTTCGAACGAAGGTGTTTTTAAGTTCTTCCTTGCATTCCAGATGGAAAATTTGATGTCCCAAATTTTCCCACATATTACTCCCCTTTTCGTCCCAAAAAGTGTTATGTTTTATTTTCTTTGAAACAAAATTACTTCTACTAAGTCACAACATTGTCTTAAAGGACAAAGTATAAACACCCAAAATTGTCTCAAAATTTTTGTTGTCATCAAACCACTACACATCAATACTCCTAAATTAATTAATTTTAATTATAATTTATTTAATTAATTGTCTCAATTTGTGTTCTAATTTTAATTATTTAATTAATTCATCTCATCATTCTTCTAACATTAATTAAATATGTTAGGACTATTTATTCAATTAATCAGTCTATACGAAAAAATGCAAGATAAAACTATATAGCCCTCCTTGATTCTCAACAACTAAAAATAACATAATGACCCAATAATTTTCACTAGCACCCCAATCAAATAAAAAAATACAACATTAATTGCTATGCTTACTAATTCATTCTAACGTTTATGATGTACAAGTGGATACTCAACAATAATTTATCTTCCTTATAGGATTTGAATGTCTTTCCTTTATTAATATTACTTTAAAAAATGATCTTTTCATTGTTTGTACTATATAGCATTAGAATTAATAGTAAATACAAATTTATGGCTTAAAATAAATATGGGTGTATTTCAATGCTTTGGAACAAGTAGAATAGCAAGGAAGAAGCTTTAGTCACAATAGTAAATACCAAAAGCTCAAAAAGCACCTAAAAGTTATAAGGTATATGGTGGTAAAAGTCAAAATGTAATTCAAGGTGTTACATAAAGAAATTTGAAGGGATTATTAAAAAGATTTAATATTAATACACAATGAATTTAATGCATCTATTTGGAAAGTATATTCTATTAATATCAAAAAGTTGTAAATAAGATACTAGATTTCCACTTTTATTTGTGATGATTTGGTATATAATTTACAAAAAAAAATCACAATTTCTAAATTAATAAATTATATCTCACATATTACTAAATCATAAATTTTCTTTATGAAACGTGTGTCAATAAAAATTGACATGGAGCTGTCGGCTTGTCATATATAATAATATTTATGTATTAATAATTTTCTTTATGAAATGTGTGTCAATAAAAATTGACTAAAAAATTATATAGTTATAATATATCTTTTCTCAAATTTAAATAGTTTTGTGAATATTGAATATCTCTTTTATGATATGTAATGGAGCTGTCCGCTTTGAAAGCTGTCATATATAATAATATTTATATATTAATAATTTTCTTTATGAAATGTGTGTTAATAAAAATTGACTAAAAATTATATTGTTATAATATTTGAATCAATTTTATTGATGTGGATATAATTCAACTACAACTAACTAATTTTTAAGTCAAATTTTATTCAAACACATGTTATTAAAACTAATTAACAAAAAATAGTTCAACACAAATATAAATAATCATTTTTTAACTTTCATAACATCTAAATAATAGATATGTTACACCTCTTCACAATATAAATACTATTTAAACTCTTAAAATAGAATAAACTCTTTTCATCTACTTTTTATCATTGCCCTCATGTTAAAGAAGAATAGCAACTTTGTATAATACTAGATAACTGTGATAGACAATTTTACCATAGTGCTAACTTTTTATTAAATATAACCTTTTCTTATTTCCTTGACAAAAATAGAAAAGAAAAAGATTATATTCAGTAGCCATATTGTTGACGATATGTAAAATTATTAAAAAATACCATTCTTAATAATTTTCATTGTCACGTTGTGGAAGACGATCTTATTAGATAACTCACACACAGGCCCCATCATTTCTTAGAAATTCATGCAATGAATCGGTACTCTATCATATCTGCACGTGGAGAATGCAATGGTACGCCATGACCTCATTCTCATTTTGTTCCTCGGAACACTCCCAATTTCCAATACCCAAAATCCCTCCAAAACACCATGGAACTCCCAACTTGGACGGCATTTCCCTTTCATGGTGCCCCATGTTTATAGATGATAGTGAGCTTTATCTGTGTCTATCAACCTTTCCGCCCAGTGCCCACTGCAACGTCATCTTCATCACATTACAGTGTTCGAGACAAGTTGCCTTGCTTCACATACGACAACACAGGCTACTCTCTCGTCGCTTCCTTCGCTTTCTCCTCTTTGGGGATGGAAGACGCTCCCCTGCCTCTCATCTTTATAATAGGTACCTCCTACAATCTCTCTCAGCAGCACCAAGTCCCAACGATCTTTCTCCATTCTGATAAACCAGAAAAATCATTAGTAGAATGGCATCAAGGAAACGTTTAGGATTGAAGCTTCCAATCCCTGCACAGCAGCAAAGAGCGCATCTTCCTCTTCCTCTTCCTCTGCCTCTTCCTCTCCCTCTGCCTCTTCCACAGCCGCCGCAGGTACCTTCAACACAGGGCGTAGAGAAGCACAGCAGCAAAGAGCGCATCTTCCTCTTCCTCTTCCTCTGCCTCTTCCTCTCCCTCTGCCTCTTCCACAGCCGCCGCAGGTACCTTCAACACAGGGCGTAGAGAAGCTGAGTGATTTGGAAAGAGTGGGAAAGCTGGGACATGGTAGCGGAGGCATAGTGTATAAGGCCCTCCACTGCAAATCCTCCACCCACTATGCCCTCAAAGTCATCCGCCTGGACCATGATTCCTTCCTCACTTCCCACATCACTAGGGAGATGGACATCCTTAGGAAAATCGATTCTCCCTATGTTGTCAAATGTGAGGGTATCTTCCACGAGGGAGGGAACCTTAATTTTGTGCTGGAATACATGGATGGAGGCTCCCTTGCCGATTTGTTAAAGCACAAGACAAGGATGAGTGAGTCCTCCCTGGCAAAGGTTGCTCGCCAGGTACTCGATGGATTGAAATACCTTCGTAGAGAGCAAATTGTTCACAGAGATATTAAGCCCGCCAATCTCTTGATTAGCAAGAAATCCCAGCGAATTAAGATTGCAGACTTTGGAGTAAGCAGGATTGTATCACACACCATAGATTCCTGCTGCAATTCCTATGTGGGTACATGTGCTTACATGAGCCCCGAGAGATTCGATCCGCAGAGCTATGGTGGAAGATATAATGGCTATGCAGGAGATATCTGGAGCTTGGGATTGACACTGTTGGAATGCTATGTGGGTCATTTCCCGTTTCTAGGAGCCGGAGAGCAGGCGGATTGGCCTGCACTCATGTGTGCCATATGTTTTGGAGAGCCGCCATCTGCGCCCGCCAGTGCATCTGCTGAGTTCCAGAGTTTCATCAGATGCTGTCTTCAAAAGGACGCAGGCAAGAGATGGACGGCCTCGCAGCTTCTCAACCATCCATTCCTCAACAGAACTTTACAATTCAGCAGCCCTGCAATCTTACAGTGCCCTTCCAGCCCCTCAACATCTCACAGAATGTATGAATTCTGTACAGATTTCAGGGAAAGTGGATTCATTAAGCTTCAAACCACCATTGGATTCCTCCCCTCGAACAGGGTAAAGCTCAAAAAGGTAAAATCAACAAGTTGCAACAGGAATTTTGTCTGTTGCGCAGTTGAGAAGAAGGGGTAATGCGTGCAAGTGATCCGGCAGAAGCTATCCTGCACACCCTTTCGGAGTGACCGCCACGTTCTGGAGAGGCCCGGTCCCACAACTTTCTTGTGGCATTGTTACTCAGGTATCCACCCTTCCGTTCATAATGGAATTATAGAACGCCTAAATTTGAAAGTCAACAGTGCCTGTTAAGATGTAAAAATATACTAGCATATGTAAAAAATGCCGAGAGTTATCTTTATCAAGGCGTGTATCAATTTGAGAAAAAATGTTTACATTTTCATGAACATGAATTTCAAAAGTAATATATATGATTTCATTATAGTTTCTATCATTGTCTATTTCAATTCCCATATATAAGGGTACACATTCAAATTTAAAATCATACCAACTTGTATATAACAACACATAACATATCTACTATCTATTATAGCAAGTGGATATCCAACAAAAAATATAGACTCCTCTATCCACCTTTCCTAAATGACAGACTTTATGTCGTTGTATAAATGGAATAAAAAAATGCAAAAAGTTGAAATCTTGCATAAATGTGTCAACTTATCGGTATCATACATTTGACAATAGGAAGAAAGTCAATATATCCGTTAGGAATACATTAGAGGCCAAGTTAAGTACCCCATTTAGAAATATTTAAATTGATGTCTTTCATAGTTTAATTATGCGTGCTACTTTTCTATCCATTTTCATATTACATTTTATCCAGAAATTGAATTGATAGCTATGCTCTTACATATGGTTAATTAAAGGTATTGGGGCTTTTGATATGGATCCTAAACACAGGCATGATCAAACGAACTCCAAATGAGCTCAAGTCAAGCCTTATTCAACCAATTTCAAAACAATAAAATTTTCATGGTTATAGAAACAAAAGCTTACCTGTGCTTGATGTATCTCTAAAAATGTAGTTGGTTCAAGTATTTGGGGATGGCTTCCTCCCATTGAAGTTAAAATTGTTCTTCAGACATAAATTGTTCTCAGCTCTCCACACTCAGACCATTGGCATGTCTCTTAAGTATTTCTTTCCTAGCTAAAAATGGCATCAAAAGTTTTATGCTTCCTCTTATTGTCCAAACAAACAAATCCGTATCAAGAACTGTTTTTGATATTTTGGTTTTGGTTTTGGATTGGCTGGTTTGTTTTTTTTTTTTTAAATCCCATATCAAGAACCGTTTTTGAGAATCGGTTATCCTTCACCGACACTTAATGACACATGATGAAGATTTTTACTCCTGTCTAATCTTTTGTCCCCCATTTTAGAAAATTTCCCCACCTTTTACCTCCAAGAATCCGTTGGGCCAAAAAAACAAACCATCTATCCTGTTGCATTATAAGCTATCAATAATATGAGGCCTTCTCTCTATAGAAGTTATTGTGATGTATATACATTGCATTCTATCTTATGATAGTAGATCTCCTTCCTTCTTTTGGGTTAAGGTTTTGTTACTATCCGACTTGATATTTATGGAGCTTCCACAGTAGAGCCTTCAGTTCAAATCCACAGAAAACATGTGATGAAGTGTTGAAATGGGTTAAATCTTGGTTGTGGCAGACCCAAACTAATGAGGCTGGATTAAATCACCGAACAGATACCCCTCTTTCTGACAACTATGTTGAAAACTACTCCACAATGCATACTCCAATTTGTCTTATTCATTATCATATCCTGCCATGAACAAAATCACAAAACTCAATGTCACCAAAGATAGGAAAATAAGGTAACAAAAAAGGCATGCCACAAAACCATACCTCACAAATCTTGTTTGCATTCTTGAACTGCTCTGTCATTACCATAAGTGTGCTCTTGGTTACATTGTAGCTAGAGTTCATGCATGGATATGTAGGTGTGATTATGGGCATGTGATGGTTTCTATCCCAAGGATTTCTCCTTGGATCCCACATAGTTAGTCTTAGAGTACCCTCCTCTATAGAACAAAGCATCACAGGATTTGGCCAGTGCCACTGAGTATACACATGAAAGAATCTTTCTACCAACATGCTGGGAATTGCATTTGGATACAACTGATAAATTTGAGCAACTAATAATGCCCAATTCACACCACCCAAAAATTCCACAACCTGCCAAAAGCCACATTGTTATCACTATGGAATGTTCTACTAAAATTTTAAAATTTAAATTAAACAATAACATAACTACCATTGTAAAATGCCTCTCCACATAAAAACGAGAATCATTTATCATAACTCACATTTGAGTAGACACCTCGCCTTTTAGCCCAAAGTTTCATACATCGAAGTGTTGTACAAAAATGCTACAAATACACACATTCAATTAATATTCACATTTTAAAAGACAAATTAGCAATATCAGTGTAGTATAGTACAGGCTCGACACTATAAAACAACAACAATGCCTCACCTCAACATTTGGTACAAGATGCAAGATCTGTTCTACAACTCTACATCCATTGAGACTCACTACACTTTGATCATCGGTATCTTGCAAAACTGACTCTTTACAAATATCCAAATCCCGCAGATAAATCAATATCTCCATAAATTATAAATTCTCTCTCCAACAAGAGTCACAAACACTGAATAAATAACCATCAACAATGAATAGCTAACTATAAAATTAACAACTAAGTAACCACAACTGAATAAAATAGAAAATTATGCTCTTGATATAGCACTCCTGATACATTAATCCATAATTGTCTTCAGAATATACTACACAAAAAACTATGTTTGAATTTTAGCCAATCAAGGACAAGATGTAAGACATTGAAAAACAAAAATTTATTTCTTGCAAGAATTAAATTTACTTACTTCTACTATAACCCAAAGTGATATGCTAGCATACAATAGATCAATGGATATCCCTCTGAACTTGAACTTCATAATAGGAACATATGCATCAGGGATAGGTTGAAGTTCAGTGACTTCTGGCATAACAACCAACATCTCATGCAGAATGATAAAAAAAATCCTCTTGTAAAATAAATGAAGTTAATTATGAGATCGAAAACTATCTTAAAAAAATAGCCCAGCTACATGTCTTATGTACTAATGAATTTCACATCATGGAGCTCACCAATAGCCATTTCATAAACAAGAATGTGGCATGTTATCAAATTGAACTATGAATATGTAAAATAGTACAACCATTTTCATTATTAATGGATGAAAATACATACCTCCCTAGTCACATAGCATGGCCCTACACATAGAGTATCCAAATCTGCTCTAGGGCCATGAACATGAGAACATAAAAAACAAATAAGCATACCGACAGGGTAAATTCTATTTTCTCATATCTACATTATTTCATACAAAATAAGGAATTAGCATTACACACAGGTACCATCACACTCATGTAAGAATCAAATTGTGTTGAGTTGTTGAGAGCATGTCTCCTTCCAAAGTGATTTACAAGACATATATGTATAAAGGAATTCCATATATATCATATATGGGAGTATACAAAAATCCAAGGTTTTCTCTGCTAAAAACTATAGCATTTCCCTAAATAAAACTAAAAGAGCACGGTAGAATTTTATTCCAACAAACTGAATTGTCACAAGGTTAGAATCTAAGAAGTTAAAAACTTGAAACAATGTTGATAAGCCCCTTGTTTCTACATTGGAGAACCCATTACAAAGTTGGCATTATGGCAAAACAAACATCACAGTACAACAAATTGCAAATCAATCAAAAGTTACAATAACTTACAGACAATATGTAGGATCCAAAAGTAAAATTTTTAGCATTGGCTTCTTCTACCATTTGATCATCATGTCCTCTTTCTTTAGTCGCTCGCTTGAGCCATGATTTTGAAATCTGAAAATTACAAGCAAGCAAAGATGACTTTTCATGAAAACATATCTTATCATAGACCTTGAATTTCTTCTACAATACTCAATATTTCCTATAATTCAGACACATCATATGCAACCCCAATTCTTTAGAAAAACAATGGAATTTCTGACCTGATCACTTTCAATCAATGCTCAATATGTCCTATAATTTAGACACATTATATGCAACCCAATTATATTAACAAGAATAGGGAATTCTAACTTGATCAATCTCAGCCAAAACTTTAGCTCTCAAAGCAGCTTCCTCGAGACTCTTGTAAAGCTCTTGACTCCTCAAAAACTGCCATATTAACATCCATCAATATTCTCAGTTAACACCTAGAGGACTGTGGTTCAAGGATAGGTAGTTGGCTTATATTATCATTGGATCATAGGTTCGAGTCGTGTTGGTGACTCAAAATGGCTATGGCACCTAGTGGATGACCATAACCATCCATTTACCAATCAAAAGAATATTCTAAACATATGCCCCAATTTCAAAACACACAAATATCGAGGCTCTAGACGCAGTTGCAAAACATTCCAGGAAGAGGATTAAATTCACTGGAATGACATTGGAATTCGGCTTTACAGGCAACCTATAATTTCACTTGAAATATTTATCACATTAAACAAAAAAAAAATATTAAATCAGGAATAAATGTGAAAATAAGCCAATCTCGTTGCTTAAAAAAGACCAAAAATAAAATCAAGCTCAACAATTACTCTTTCTCAGCAATGTGAATAGCAGCTACCAAATCAACCTATAGAGAAATGAAAACCATATTAAGATTCCTAACAAATTTTAAATAATTATATTTCAAATATATAAAAATCAAAACGAAACTATATTTTCACTATGAGCTTAAAAGACGAATTATATTTTCAAATTGATTTACTTTTAAAAGCAAGAATGATAATTTTTTAACCTGGGATTTGGGTTGAAGAATTGACTAGGGTAATTTCTTGTGGTAACTAACAATCACATTTTGCAAATCGTCTCCACCGATTTTATTTTTATGGAGCTTGGTAAAATCTGCCACAAAATTAAATTCTGGAATTTCTCCCATGTAAATATCTTTCTCATTTTTATCTTCAATCAATTCAAACCAATGCCAAAATGCTCTTACCACAGGCAATTTGCGGCATAAAATTTTCTCATTGCTCAGACACAAGCAACTATTGTTAGTATTGAAACACTTATTGTTCTTTTTTTTTACAATTTTGTGCAACTGAAGGACAGGGGGTTGATTAAAAGCGAACTTACAGACTGCTTGTTAATGAGTAGCAAGCTTGCATTGAAGCTAACTAAAATTTTCAAATAAAGAAAGCGCTAAAACGAAAACAGAAGGAAACCAAAGAAAACCCTAAGAAAACAGTTGTAACTGCCAGCACTAACGACAACCAACAAGGATGTAAATTTAAATGCAAAAGGTTTTTCATAACACAGAATATTCCTTCATTGCTTTCACTATATAATGCCTCTTGGTGTAATCATTATTATTATATATATTGAAGGTGTGTCTAAATATTTTTTTTTTATGTGATACATTCTTTCTAAGATAAAAATAGTTAAATATGATTATACGATCATTAAATTTAAGTTTGGATGAGACATTTCACTGATTAGCATGTTCATGAAGAGTTTCAAATTGACTATCAAAATGGTAATGAATGGTGACTTAGATAGTAAGAGGACACCCATAAACAGTGTAGAATAATAGTTTCTCTTTTTTCTTAAAATTTTTTAATGGAGACCATATTTTATTAGAAAAATTTGAACAAATGATAATATTATTATACATTCAAAATTACATTTACTTTCATTTAATATTTATTTTATTTATTTTAAGTCTATACTTCTATCTTAATAAAAGTAGAACACAAATTTGTAATGGTGAAAATTATATATTCACATTTTTTCTTATATTTCTGGTTCATTTTGATTAGAGTGTCTTTTATCAATAACAAGTTTATAAGTGGTATATGCATTTCACAATATCATTGGTCATCCAAGAGAACCAACACCATCTCCTAGGTTTTTTATTTTCCACTTTAGATCACACCTATGGTTGTAAAATTGGTTGAGGTGGTTTTCATTATCATGAATTTAGAATTTGGATTTTTAAAATTCAAAATTCAAATTTAAACTTTGTTGATCCTTTTCACTAGCCATTGTGATTGTGTATTATGTTGTTATACTTAAGGAAATTCATTATCCATTTCAAATCATATTCACAATGCAAGCTCTAATCTATTTGCATGTCATCATAGTAGTGTCATTTTAGATTTTGATTACATTATTAGAGCATATATCAACATACACCATTTTATGTATATTACATACTTGTTTGTTCTCTTAATATTAGAACATTATCATTGAATCAATTTTTCTGGGGCTTTGAATGGTGTCTATGGTCACCACCCCACTTCACACACAAGTACAAGTTGAGGAAAATATGCTATAGTTGTGTAGTCCTTTTTAGTTCACTTATTTGAGTCCTATTCTAGTTTTGTGTGCTAGATCATTTCAACAAGCACATTGGTGAATCAATAGTCGACATCTTTGACAAGGTATTCTATCATTAGGATTTGAGCCTAGTATCATCTATAATTTATTTAAATTTCATAAATTAGTTTTTGCATTTATTATTCTAGTCCTAGCTCTAAAAGCTTAGGGTTTGTTTTTGTTTAGTTATTTATCTTAGGTAAAATATAGTGATAGCATTTTCTTTTCATTACATAAATTGGTAGGCCCAATATTCCTACATCACATATGGTTTGTCTTTATTTTATTAAAGTTTTTTTTTTTTTTTT